>JAAAWM010009457.1:0-23676 GCA_036873465.1 Thinopyrum obtusiflorum | reverse complement strand
CAAAAGATTTAAGTGAAGTGCAAAGAGCATTCTATAAATCAACCAAGGACCATATCATACCAGCATGGTGCATAAAAGAAAAGTGAAAACTAAATGCAAAAGACGCTCCAAGATTTGCACATATCGTATGAACGAAACGAATCCGGAAACATACCGATACTTGTTGAAGAAAGAGGGGATGCCTTTCGGGGCATCCCCAAGCTTAGACGCTTGAGTCTCCTTGAATATTTACTTGGGGTGCCTTGGGCATCCCCAAGCTTAAGCTCTTGCCTCTCTTCCTTCTTCTCACATCGAGACCTTCTCGATCATCGAACACTTCATCCACACAAAACTTCAACAGAAAACTCGGTAAGATCCGTTAGTATAATAAAGCAAATCACTACTCTAAGTACTGTTGTAAACCAATTCATATTTTGTTTTGTCATTGTGTCTACTGTAGTATAACTTTTCCATGGCTTAATCCACTGATATAAATCGATAGTTTCATCAAAACAAGCAAACCATGCATCAAAAACAGAATCTGTCTAAAACAGAATAGTCTGTAATAATCTGAACATTCACCATACTTCTGATACTTTAAAATTCTGCCAAAATTAGGAAAAATAAACAATTTGTATAGAAAGACAGTGAAAAAGAATCAGAACTGTTTGACGTTCCAGTAAAAAATGTAAAATCACGCACTACAGCCAAAGTTTCTGTCGTGCACCGCACAAACCAACAAGCATTGTAAACATCCTAAAGGCAAACCTTAGCACATTATTTTTATAATACAATGGAATTGTATAAGGGGATAATTATTTTTATTGAAAAGTTTCTGTAATCAAGATTCACAAAGTTTCCGTGAGCATGAACAAAGTTCAAGGCTAGCTCCCACTTCAACAATGCTCGTCTTTCTCACTTTCGCTTTTCTTTTTGAAAAAGTTTTGGGTTCCCCTCTTTATTTTTGTTGTTTTTAAACTATATAAAAGCACTCAACAGAAATAATTGACTCTCTAAAACTTTCGGGTTGTCTCCCTAGCAGCGCTTTCTTTAAAGCCATTAAGCTAGGCATATAGTGCTCAAGTAATGACCCCCCCCCCCCCCCCCCCCCCCCCCCCCCCCCCCCCCCCCCCCCCCCCCCCCCCCCCCCCCCCCCCCCCCCCCCCCCCCCCCCCCCCCCCCCCCCCCCCCCCCCCCCCCCCCCCCCCCCCCCCCCCCCCCCCCCCCCCCCCCCCCCCCCCCCCCCCCCCCCCCCCCCCCCCCCCCCCCCCCCCCCCCCCCCCCCCCCCCCCCCCCCCCCCCCCCCCCCCCCCCCCCCCCCCCCCCCCCCCCCCCCCCCCCCCCCCCCCCCCCCCCCCCCCCCCCCCCCCCCCCCCCCCCCCCCCCCCCCCCCCCCCCCCCCCCCCCCCCCCCCCCCCCCCCCCCCCCCCCCCCCCCCCCCCCCCCCCCCCCCCCCCCCCCCCCCCCCCCCCCCCCCCCCCCCCCCCCCCCCCCCCCCCCCCCCCCCCCCCCCCCCCCCCCCCCCCCCCCCCCCCCCCCCCCCCCCCCCCCCCCCCCCCCCCCCCCCCCCCCCCCCCCCCCCCCCCCCCCCCCCCCCCCCCCCCCCCCCCCCCCCCCCCCCCCCCCCCCCCCCCCCCCCCCCCCCCCCCCCCCCCCCCCCCCCCCCCCCCCCCCCCCCCCCCCCCCCCCCCCCCCCCCCCCCCCCCCCCCCCCCCCCCCCCCCCCCCCCCCCCCCCCCCCCCCCCCCCCCCCCCCCCCCCCCCCCCCCCCCCCCCCCCCCCCCCCCCCCCCCCCCCCCCCCCCCCCCCCCCCCCCCCCCCCCCCCCCCCCCCCCCCCCCCCCCCCCCCCCCCCCCCCCCCCCCCCCCCCCCCCCCCCCCCCCCCCCCCCCCCCCCCCCCCCCCCCCCCCCCCCCCCCCCCCCCCCCCCCCCCCCTCGGTAAGCACGAAGGGAAATTAAACAATGTATGAGTTGAAGAGTTACTCTCAATAGAAGGTGGGCACGGGTGATCAATCCGCTCTTCCTCCTTTTGTTCTTCGCTCTCCTCCTCATCTTTTTCATCCAATGAGCTCACAGTTTCATCAACTTCTTCTTCCATAGATTCCTGCAAAATATTAGTGTCTTCTTGGACAGCGGAGACTTTCTCAATAAGTGCATTAATATCGGAATTGTATTCATAATTCTCATAACAATATTTAAGGATAGCTAAATTTTCAGGTCTATAAACAGCATCATCAAAATCTTCAAACTCTTTAAACATAGATTCAATTTCATAAGCACCCATAAAAGCAACAAATTCTTCTATTTGTTCCACATCATAGTAATCATATATACCATTAGCATAAGAAGCTAAGGTTTTATTATCATTAAATTTGCATGAAAAGGGAAGGTGTGGAGCCTTCATCCTAGAGCAACAAGTATAATCATAACTCAAGCATACTTGCCGAGCATACCACTTCAACATATAAATTTGATCCCATAATAGTTTCCCTTTTTGAGTCAAGCGATAATCCCTAAAGTATTCACGTTGATCCAACGTGTTTCCCATTACCAAATTGAATGAGGTTTTCTCAGGATTATCAAAGTGGTACACAATATTTTTCACATATTGAGCATCGAGGGTTTTAGGAGGTTCCCCATCTCCATGAGCAGCAAGTACACCTAATTTTTTTGGTATTTCATGTTTTATATCCATAACTAAAGATAAAGAACGACTAAGAACAGCAAATAAAAATTACTTAGTGATAAAGCAAACAAGCACACATGAGAATATTCACCCCACACTATTGCTCCCCGGCAACGGCGCCAGAAAAAGGTCTTGATAACCCACAAGTATAGGGGATCAATTGTAGCCTCTTTCGATAAGTAAGAGTGTCGAACCCAACGAGGAGCTAAAGGTAGAACAAATATTCCCTCAAGTTTTATCGACCACCGATACAACTCTACGCATGCTTAACGTTCGCTTTACCTAGAACAAGTATGAAACTAGAAGTACTTTGTAGGTGTTTTTGGATAGGTTTGCAAGAATATAAAGAGCACGTAAATAAAAATTAGGGGCTGTTTAGATAAAGACACAACTAAATTAGTTTTAGTAAAGAGCTTTTTGTCACGACAAAGTTATTTGTCCCTAGGCAATCGATAACTAGACCGGTAATCATTATTGCACCCCCCCCCCCCCCCCCCCCCCCCCCCCCCCCCCCCCCCCCCCCCCCCCCCCCCCCCCCCCCCCCCCCCCCCCCCCCCCCCCCCCCCCCCCCCCCCCCCCCCCCCCCCCCCCCCCCCCCCCCCCCCCCCCCCCCCCCCCCCCCCCCCCCCCCCCCCCCCCCCCCCCCCCCCCCCCCCCCCCCCCCCCCCCCCCCCCCCCCCCCCCCCCCCCCCCCCCCCCCCCCCCCCCCCCCCCCCCCCCCCCCCCCCCCCCCCCCCCCCCCCCCCCCCCCCCCCCCCCCCCCCCCCCCCCCCCCCCCCCCCCCCCCCCCCCCCCCCCCCCCCCCCCCCCCCCCCCCCCCCCCCCCCCCCCCCCCCCCCCCCCCCCCCCCCCCCCCCCCCCCCCCCCCCCCCCCCCCCCCCCCCCCCCCCCCCCCCCCCCCCCCCCCCCCCCCCCCCCCCCCCCCCCCCCCCCCCCCCCCCCCCCCCCCCCCCCCCCCCCCCCCCCCCCCCCCCCCCCCCCCCCCCCCCCCCCCCCCCCCCCCCCCCCCCCCCCCCCCCCCCCCCCCCCCCCCCCCCCCCCCCCCCCCCCCCCCCCCCCCCCCCCCCCCCCCCCCCCCCCCCCCCCCCCCCCCTTCGTCTTCTTCTTCCTTGACCTCCTCCCTAGATGGGAGAAGGGTTTCCCATCTGGTCCTTGGCCTCCATGGCATGGGAGGGGCGAGAGCCCCTCCAAGATTGGATCTGTCTCTCTGGCTCTCTCTGTTTCTGCGCTCTGTTCTACTGCCCTTTCACCGTTTCGTGTATATATGGAGATCCGTAACTCCGATTGGATTGAAACCTTCGCCCAGATTTTTCTCTGAAAATTAGTTTTCTTGCATCCAAAGTAGAGCCGCAACCGCCTTACGGGTGGCCCACGAGGGTCAGGGGCGCGCCCGAGGGGGCAGGCGCGCCCCCTGCCTCGTGGCCACCTCGGGCACCGTCTCGCGTTGATTCTTCTTCCCATATTCTCCAAATATTCCAAAAATATTCGCCGTCCGTTTTTATTCCGTTTGGATTCTGTTTGATATGGGGTTTCTGTGAAACATAAAACATGCAACAAACAGGAACTGGCACTGGGCACTGGATCAATATGTTAGTCCCCAAAAATAGTATAAAAAGTTGCCAAAAATATATGAAAGTTGTAGAATATTGGCATGGAACAATCAAAAATTATAGATACGACGGAGACGTATCACATGCCTACTTGCAAAAGATGCCGGTGGCGCGTGCCGGCCCCCGCCATGCCTGCGCGCCCCTCCTTGGAGTACCTGGGGGACCCAACGGAGCCAACCCGGCCTGCAGCACCACTCGTCCTACCCCAACTATGCTGCCTCCGGGCGAGGCAAGCTCGGGCGGTCCCTCTTGGGGCCATGCCGAGATGCCACCCCATGGTCGTCGGAACCTGGCGCCGAGCCTGGCGGCCAATGACGCGGGACGCCCAGGCGACGACCCTGGTGCGGCAATTTCAGATGCCTACGTACCTCCCAATGACGCGGGACGCCCAGGCGACGACCCTGGTGCGGCAATTTCAGATGCCTACGTACCTCCCATCAAGAGAAGGCCCCTGCCCGTTCCCCTCACCAGGCTAGGTATCGGGGGCACGTGAAGCCGAGGCTCTCCGCGAGCCGCCCCAGAACTTCACCGACACCTTCAACGACAGTAGCCACTGGGTACAGCCAATATCTCAGGAGCACGATTACGCTAATCATGGACCACAGGTGAACCAAGCCATGGCAGCAGCCAGGGACCCCAGGATGATGGCCCCGCCGCAGGCGGACGGAGTGCACTTGGGGCTGCGTGGGGGGAACCCGGTGCCAGGGCCTCCTCCGCGTCGCGTGGAGCAAGGTGCTGCACGGATGTAGGTCCCCTGCCGGGGAAGGCGCCGGCGAGCCCTTCCCCCCAACAAAGGGCCTGCAGTCACCGGGGGCACCGCCAGTGTCCCCCTTGCCCCTTGGTCTCGTCCTGGTTTTCGGACGCCCCAACGGTGGTCGGGGGAGGCGCAGGGCAAGGCCCTCGTCAAGCACCATGGAAATACGTGAAGGTCTCCGCTCGTAACACTCTCACGTAATAATGAGTTGGGGCTGTACACGCCCCGAAGTCTCCTGAGTGCCGCCCTCGGGCCTCACGGGGGATCCCACCCACGTCCAAGTGGAAGCACCATGCTCTGTGCTGGCCGTCGACACTGCCCCCCAATGACTATGCCCACGTGTCGGTGTCAAAACCGGCGGATCTCTAGTAGGGGGTCCCGAACTGTGCGTCTAAGGTCGATGGTAACAGGAGATGGGGGACACAATGTTTACCTAGGTTTGGGCCCTCTCTATGGAGGTAATACCCTACTTCCTGCTTGATTGATCTTGATGAATATGAGTGTTACAAGAGTTGATCTACCACGAGATCGTAATGGCTAAAACCCTAGAAGTCTAGCCTGTATGACTGTATCTGTTTCCGGACTAAGCCCTCTGGTTTATATAGACACCGAAGGGGACTAGGGTTGTACAAAGTTGGTTACAAAGAAAGGAATCTTCATATTTGGTCACCAAGCTTGCCTTCCACGCCAAGGAGAGTCCCATCCGGACACGGGAGAGAGTCTTCGGTCTTGTATCTTCGCAGCCCATTAGTCCGGCCCATGTCAAACAGGCCGGACGCCCGATGACCCCTTAGTCCAGGACTCCCTCAGTAGCCCCTGAACCAGGCTTCAATGATGAGGTGTCTGGCGCGCAGTTTGTCTTCGGCATTGCAAGGCGGGTTCCCCTTTCCGAATACTCCAAGATAGTCTTCGGACAAAATGAATGTGTCCGGATCTGCAACATAGGTACCACACACACAACCGTAGAGAGTATAATATTTCACGAGTCCCATCCGCTGACAACTTTTTGCAAGATGACATCATGTCTGCCTGGTCATTATTTCAAACCATTTTTGTCTGCTATTCCGTGTTTCGAGATGCAGTTTCCATTGGCACGTCTTGTCAAAGCAGAGATCGTGTCACCTTATTGCGGGATTCTCATCAATACGGGCGTGGGTAATCCAACTGTGCCATTTGCACAACCCTTGGGAATAGGCGAGTTTTAAGGCGAGTGGGGAGGCGTTCGATATTCACTGCCTTTATAAGGGGATAAGGATTCCCTTTCTTCACCCACGCCTTCTTTCTTCCTCGGTCCTTCCATCCTCAAGCTCCAGCGCCCAAGTTCTCATCTTTTCCTCCTCAAGCAAGCACTCAACCATGTCCGGATCCGTAGGGCAAGGCAAATGGATGGCCTCCTTCGTCAAGGAGAAGGACATCGCCGAGCTTCGGGAGGCCGGGTATCTGGCGAAAGAGATCATCCACCGGCTTCCGGCCAAGGGGCAAGTCGTCCCTACACCGAAGCCCAACGAGAGGGTGGTGTCCCTCCCTCATTTCGTCCGCGGGTTAGGGTTTCCACTCTTCCCTTTCGTCCGTGGACTCATGTTCTATTATGGGCTAGATTTCCATGATCTAGCCCTGAACTCTTTCCTCAACATCTCGGCATTTATTGTCATGTGTGAGGCTTTCCTCTGCATCCAGCCCCACTTCAGACTGTGGCTCAAGATCTTCAACATGAAGCCTAAGGTGTGGATGGCCAGCACGCGAAGTGCGGAGGAGCCATGGTGAGCAAGATGCCCAACGTCACATGGCCCAAAGGCACGTTCGTGGAGACTGTCAAGGAGTGGCAGAAGCTGTGGTTCTACATCACAGAGCCCCGCGACGCCACCTGGGCCGCGGCTTCCGAATTCAAGTCTAGAGCTCCAATGCGGCTGACCTCCTGGATGGAGAAGGGCCCAAATTGGTCTTCGTCGGATGAGCTGATGGCGCTGCAAACACGCATCCAAAGCATGGTGGACAAAAACATCAAGCTCGTCGACGTGATCTAGGTGATGCTAGTTCGCCGGATTCTCCCCTGCCAAAGCCGAACCTCCCCTTTACGGGAATTCGATCCGGAGAAGCACCAAACCCTGGTGAGGCTCTTCGGAACCACCCACGAAGATGCTTGGAAGCTCCTCTTCAAGGGCGATGAGAAGCCGCCGGCCATAGACTCGGACCGTGGGCACGATCTTGCCCATCCCGCCAATGCGGTAAGTCCTTCACGTCTCAAGGCGTACCCTCTACTTGTTTGCTCAAGGAGGGTAACTAAACTTTATTGATTTATTCTTTCAGGTATGGACAGAGAAAGCGGAGCGGATTCAATTTTCGGCTCCGCTGCCAGAAGAACCAGTCATCCCGCTCCTGGCGAAGATGCTGGTCCCGGCGCCCTACCAGCCGCCGGAGAAGAAGGCCAAGAAGAAGGCCAAGGGGGGCCGAGGTGGCCCTCGCCGCAAGGGCGCTTCGGACGCGATGTCCGAAGACAAAACTCACTCCTCTGCCGCCGAAGACGATGACAAGGAGGAGGAAAGCAACTCTCCCCCTGATGGGGGGAGAAAGAAGAGGGCGGCCTCCACAAATCTGGAGGCGGAGGCGCCCAAGAGGGGGAAGGGCCCCCTCGCGGATAACTCCGCGTGGGATGTCGGCAGCAGCCCAGAGCGACCCCCTAGAAGCAATCCCCTGGCCACATCATAAGTACTAAAAAAGCCCAGATACATCCCTGTATCCGGCCTCTCCTCTTTATGGTATTAATATGGTTAATCATGTTATTGCAGTCTGGCCCACGACAGCTCCCAGCGATCCTCATCAAGAGGCTCGTTGGATTCGAAGGCGATGGCCAGCGAATCACCACCGGCCGCTCACTCTCCCAAGGCCAAGGGTGATGATGAGGTGCTGTCCCAAAGGACCTTCCTGGGCCAGGGAGAGGTTCAGGAGGCGTCAGGGTGGCGCCGAAGGGCGAAACCTCGGTCGCCGAACACCTGGGGGTGCGAGTCCCCATGGAGACTGTTGATGGGGGCCGAGTTCAGTTCGGACCCCGGCTGAACACGGATCCGGAAACCCATACGGCTCCGGAATCCGGCAGGCAGCCTCCTTCGAGAGAAGGGGGTGTGCCTATTCCGCCGGTGGCCTCTGTCCAACCGGAGGCACCGGATAATCTGCTGGAAGCGCCACAAGGCGCTTCCATCGTGGATGAACACCGTATCCTTATGGGTACGGTGATTGAGAGGGTTCAGTCCATCAAGAGCGGACTGACCGAAGCCTGCGGCAGCCTGCTGACAGGTTTTGAGGTAAGTGCCAGAAGAGAAAAGTCCCAATATAGACAGTAGACCCTGAGACACTGTCCGGTGTTCGGAAAGAGTAGCTGGACAGAGGATCAATTTCATTTTTGTAGGAAACTAACTAAATGTGTCTTATATGAATGAGCAGGCATCATTGCTGGCCGTGACCTCACACACTGCCGAAGTCTCTGGACTAAAGCAGAGACTGGAGCGGGCCGAGGACGAGCTCGGCCAAGCGAGGAAGCAGCTAGAGGACCAGCAAGGTATGTAATGACTCGCTATATATTCGGAAAGAATAAATTATGTGTTTTGACCGTAGCGTCATGATATGTGTAGGAGCGATGACCGAGGTCGAGGCCCTTAAAAAGGCCCTGGCCGAAGCCGAGGAGAAAGCTGCCAAAGAGCAAGCCGCCCGTAAGAAGCTCAAGGCCAGGCTTAACGAGGTCCAGCAAGAGCTCCAGGATGCTATGAAAAAATGCGAGACCTTGGAGTGCGATGTTTCGGCTCGAGAGAACGAACTCGCCAAGGCTCGCCAAAGCGCGGAAGAGGCCCGGGTTGAAGCCCAGGGTGCCCTCCAGGAGATCCGGGAGGCCAAGAAAATCGTGGTGGGTAAGGCGTTTAGTATGCAAAGCAAGTATGTGAAGAAGAAGTATTTCTTACTAACCCGGATTCGGAGTTCTCCAGGGGCATTTGTGGATCTGCCACGTAGTGTGTCCGACACTGCGGAGTTCTTCCGAGCCGAAGAAGGGAGCTCAACGGATAAGCTATTCTGGTCGCAATATCTTGCGCCAGAACATCTGGTGCCCTTCAGCGATCAGCTGAAACAGTTGGTCGAGCTACACAGGGTGGCCGAACTGGCCATGAAGGATTTAATAATCTGGCTGTGGCCTGCCGAAGCTATACCCAGCAGCTACTTCGACCTCGTGAAGCGGCTGGTGAACGCCTGTCCTCGGCTGGACGTCATCAAGCGGTCGGTCTGCATCGAGGGCGTGCGCATGGCCTTCGCCCGCGTCAAGGTCTGGTGGGCGAAGATGGACGCCGTCAAGCTTGTGACCGAAGGGCCGCCCGAAGGCAAGGAGCACCGCACGCCCGAGCGGTATTTTGAAGACATCCTGGAGGGGTCTCGCATTGTGGCGACGCAATGTGCGCAAGACATTATTTTTGAATGAATACATTCATGTCGTCTCTGCCTTGTATGATGAAACAAAGTTGTTATGTAATATAATTTTTGTTATGTTTAAAAGATTTACCTCCTGTGCGGCCATGTTGTATGAAATCTAAGAGTTGGCCAGTCGTCAGCTTCTGCCCCCACGTAGGTAGTACGGGGGTGTTCGGGATGGAATCTAAACACTCTTGATCCAATTGTTTGGTCCTTGAAGGAGGTGTTTAGCGCAACGAACCAAGCAATTAGACTATGCGGCTCTAGCACCCTCACTTACCCATAGGAGTTTGACAATAAAAATGTGGGCGCAGCCCGTAGTATCTGAACTAGAATGCTGTAAGCACCTGATCGGGTAAGTACCGATCCCTCGCGTAATGCGGAAAAAATCTCTAACGATTTGAAACCTCCGAAGAGCTGACCGGCTCTCGCCGCATTATGACAGTCAGTTTTCGGCTTTCTCTACTGTGGTGCTCCTTTGGGTAAACCAGGGCACAATCGCAGTAGTGCTCCCTTTACTACCTTAGCCGATATAGCGGAACGTAAGGTAGCAAGCGCAGGAGCCGGGCAACCCAACTATTGACCAAAGACATGATTCGGAGCCAATGCATATAGTGCTAAATTCGGGGTGCCGAACTATACTGTAAAAAGTGTTTGGACTTTGTTGCCATAGTGTGGGGTATCATGAAGCCCCTGGCAAAATTAAAACGTACCACAGTGTACGGGTGCTATCTGATAAGGTTATTAATAGAAAAAGGAAAACACAAAAGGAGCAAAGGTAATGAGCAGGGGCCCTAAAAGTTGGGCCGCAAACTGTTTCTGTTATAATTTGATTAATACGTCAAAGCGCATTGATGCAAATAGTGCGATAAGCAACAGGCTATTTAACATGCCACAACCAAGGGAGAGCTGCGTGTGGGCCCTGAAAACAGGTAGAGTGGTTGTTAAAGAAACCACCTAGAAATTCACCTCTACGTCCAGGCTGACTGCCGTCTTGGTGTATTTGTCCTTCGAAAGGAACTGCGATCAAGCCATCAGGGAAGGCCTGTGGAAAAGAAACCTGAAAAGGGAAAAAGAAATAGTGAAAGTATATGTGTCCGGGAGCGGTCGAGCCGTATTGTGGATCACAAGGTAGGTATGCCTCCGTCTATGCCCATGGTATTTTGAGTGCGTAGTTATGTACGCGCAGTGCGAATGCTGCCACTTGATTGGGATTGGGACGGAGGCCAAATTGCTATTCGAGATCTCGACGAGCCGAGCTGTCCTGCTGCAGAATAGTCTGGACCCTATTGACGGTGTCCGAGAGTTCGGCCGCTGAATTGAGGTTCTGCTTGAGAAGGCCACTCTGTACTTCTGCTGCTAAGGCAGCGGCGTGCTCCTCGGTGCAGAGGGAGCGTTCCGTGTTTCCATTAACTGTTATGACACCGCGTGGTCCGGGCATCTTGAGCTTGAGATAAGCATAATGTGGCACCGCATTGAATCGAGCAAATGCAGTTCGTCCGAGCAGTGCGTGATAGCCGCTGCGAAAAGGGACGATATCAAAGATTAACTCTTCGCTTCGGAAGTTGTCCGGAGATCCGAAGACGACTTCTAGCGTGATTGAGCCCGTACAGCGAGCCTCTACACCTGGTATGACTCCTTTAAAGGTAGTCTTTGTGGGCTTTATCCGTGATGGGTTAATGCCCATTTTGCACACTGTATCCTGATAGAGCAGATTGAGGCTGCTGCCACCGTCCATGAGGACTCGTGTCAGGTGGAATCCATCAATGATTGGGTCGAGGACCAGTGCGGCTGAACCGCCATGATGGATACTGGTCGGATGATCCTGACGATCAAAAGTGATCGGGCATGACGACCATGGATTGAATTTTGGGGTGACTGGCTCTATCGCATAGACGTCCCTGAGCGCGCGCTTGTGCTCCCTCTTGGGGATGTGTGTAGCATATATCATGTTCACCATTTTGACCTGAGGGGGAAACTTCTTCTGTCCCCCTGTGTTCGGTTGCCGGGGCTCCTCGTCGTCGTCCTTGCTTTGTGATCCCTTTTCCTTGTTCTTGGCGTTTAACTTGCCGGCCTGTTTGAAAAACCAATAATCTCTGTTGGTATGATTGGCTGGTTTGTCTGGGGTGCCATGGATCTGGCACGGACGGTCGAGTATGCAGTCCAAGCTAGATTGCCCCGAGTTGTTCCTTTTGTATGGCTTCTTCCGTTGACCGGACTTGGAGCCACTGAATCCGGCGTTGACTATCGTGTCATCGGTGTTGTCACCATTGCTTCGGCGTTTGTGCCTGCTGCGTTGGAGCTTGTCATTGCTATTTTTGACCTCGGAGGTGCCCGTTTCACTTGCTGTGTTTTTGCTATGAGCTAGCCAACTATCCTCACCCGCACAAAAGCGGGTCATGAGTGCCGTGAGTGCTGCCATGGACTTCGGCTTTTCCTGGCCAAGGTGGCGGGCGAGCCATTCATCACGGATGCTATGTTTAAAGGCCGCTAGGGCTTCGGCATCCGGACAGTTGACGATCTGGTTCTTTTTGGTTAGGAACCTAGTCCAGAATTTCCTGGCTGACTCTCTAGGCTGTTGAACTATGTGACTTAAGTCATCGGCATCTGGTGGCTGGACATATGTACCTTGAAAGTTGTCAAGGAAGGCTTCTTCCAAGTCCTCCCAGCTGCCAATAGAATTTTTTGGCAGACTGTTTAACCAGTGCCGAGCTGGCCCTTTGAGTTTGAGTGGGAGGTATTTGATGGCGTGAAGGTCATCTCCACGGGCCATATGGATGTGGAGAATGAAATCCTCGATCCAAACCGCGGGATCAGTTGTTCCATCGTATGATTCGATATTTATGGGTTTAAACCCTTCTAGGAATTCATGATCCATTACTTCGTCAGGAAAGCAAAGAGGGTGTGCGGCACCTCTATATCAGGCCGCATCGCGACTTAGCTCGGATGGAGTTCGTCTGCGGTTTTCGGCCCAGGCGTGACTAGGTTTGTCACGTCCGAATAGGTAGCCATCGTCACGTGTCGGGGCACGTCCTCGCGATCCATAGATCGATCTGGTATGTCCTGCTCTACTGTCCAGGTCTTGCCGAAGGTCATATGTATAACCCCAGGCTGTTTTATCCCTGCCTTTACGGCGAGGTGGGGCTGTCTGGTGTTCGGCTTGAGTTGCCGCTTTATCTCGACCGCGTGGTGGTCGGTCAGCCGCATTGCGCGATGATGGTACGGGCTCCAGCGCCTCGTCATCAAACTGAGGTAGCAATTTGTGCTTCGGGTAACATTTGGCTGGGCGCTTAAGGCCATATTCTTCGGCTGCCAGGACATCAGTCCATCTATCGTTGAGCAGATATTGATCAGCTTGAAGCTGCTGCTGCTTCTTTTTCAGGCTCCTTGTAGTGGCTATTAGCAGACGCTTAAAGTGCTCCTGCTCGAGAGGCTCCTCAGGCACGATGAAGTCCTCGTTGCCAAGGCTCACCTCATCCTCGGAGCGTGGAAGATAAGTGCTGCCCTCCGAGTCATCGTTTATGGCCTGTTCGTCAGGGCTAACTTGCCCATCCTCTCGATCGTCCAGTTCGGCCATTTGTTCGTCGGGATCTTCTCCGTCTTTGGCATTGTCCGGAGTGTTATCGTCTCCTGTGCCAGTGTTGCTGTCCTTGCTGCGGCGGGATTTAGAGCGGCGCCGCTGACGCCGGCGCTTTGGTTGTGTCTTAGGAGGCTCATCCTTAGCTGGATTTTCCTTGTCCTCGTCGTTATTCTCTTTGGGTGTATCCACCATGTATACGTCGTACGAAGAGGTGGCCGTCCAGCGCCCGGTAAACGGCGGGTTTTGGCCATGCTCCTCATCTGCATCGTCGTCCATACCGTTGATGTCTTCGGAGCCGTAATCGAGCATGTCGGTCAAGTCCTCGACAATGGCTATATAGTGGGTGGCGGGTGGGAAGCGAAATTCCCCGTCATCAGCCTGCAGTTCGAACCGGACATAGTTCGGCTGTGAGCCCTCCGCTAAGGATAGATTTTTTAATGAGTTTAACATGTCGCCTAAAGGCGAGTGTCGGAAGATGTCCGCGGCGCTGAATTCGATGATGGACGACTGATCCAGCTCGACATGCGCGGACACACATGGTTCGGAACTTATGGCCAGAAACGAGTCCGAGGTTCCGGAGACACAGATATCACCCGAGGTTAGGTCTGTGTGCGGCTCCAACGCCGTGGAATCTGCGGCCTCCGTGGCGGGGTTGAGCTTCCCGTCCTCGGATGCCGTGATCTGCTCCAGATCTAAGGCCGGAGTAGTTACAGGTGCAATTTCCTGAGCATGGTCCGATGACAGATTTAGGTCATGTTCATCATAGGGACAAGGAGCGGTTGCCATGGTCTCAAAGCCGTCGAAGATCAAGTCTCCACGGATATATGCGATGTAGTTCAAGCTCCCAAATCTGACCTGATGTCCAGGGCCGAAGCTGTCGATCTGCTCCAGATGACCAAGCGAGTTGGCCCACAGTGCGAAGCCGCCGAACACGAAGATCTGTCCGGGGAGGAAGGTTTCCCCTTGGACAGCATCGCTGTTGACGATTGATGGAGCCATCAAACCTTTTGAGGACGGCACATTGGAACTCTCAATGAAAGCACCAATGTCGGTGTCAAAACCGGCGGATCTCGGGTAGGGGGTCCTGAACTGTGCGTCTAAGGTCGATGGTAACAGGAGACGGGGGACACGATGTTTACCCAGGTTCGGGCCCTCTCTATGGAGGTAATACCCTACTTCCTGCTTGATTGATCTTGATGAATATGAGTGTTACAAGAGTTGATCTACCACGAGATCATAATGGCTAAAACCCTAGAAGTCTAGCCTGTATGACTATATCTGTTTTCGGACTAAGCCCTCCGGTTTATATAGACACCGGAGGGGACTAGGGTTGTACAAAGTCGGTTACAAAGAAAGGAATCTTCATATTTGGTCGCCAAGCTTGCCTTCCACGCCAAGGAGAGTCCCATCCGGACACGGGAGAGAGTCTTCGGTCTTGTATCTTCGCAGCCCATTAGTCCGGCCCATGTCCAACAGGCCGGACACCCGAGGACCCCTTAGTCCAGGACTCCCTCACCACGCCCAGTGGAAGCAATTAGCTCCGCGCTGGTGAGAAGACTAGCTAGGTGCCGGACGCGACTGTTTGCTTTTTCCCTCTTTTTGTTGCCCAATTTGCAATCTTCTGGAATGAGATTTGGACTTTCGTGTGCTTATCAAAAGAAAAATGGGGGGAATTTTTCTTGACTCGTGGCGGTTTCTTGCTTTCTGGCTTTGTGTTTAAGAGTAAGGCTCACGCCTGGTCCCCCCCCCCCCCCCCCCCCCCGCGAGCGGGGGCTAGGCGTGGTATGCACATGTCAAGCATGCTCGGGCTAGCCCCGGAGAAGCCAAGGCCCCCTCGGGGACAGGAGTGCAACCGCCGCAGGATCGTTGCACGCACACCTTGTCGTAATCGGGCAATCGGCTCCTTGCAAGGCCCTCTTGGGAGGCCCAGCAGGCTCCTCGGGAGGCTTAAAACCTCGTGACCCCCCAGAGGGCTCGTCTCAGGAGAAGGGCGCTTCCGCAACATCAGGACCCGCTCAAGACCTACGAAACCAAAGATAAGTCGCAACAACTACCCCGCTCAGGAGCCCACAGGCTCACGACGGCACATTCCAAACCCTGCCTCAAAACCATGTCATCATTTCATACATTATAAGGGGATCATTTCATACATTAAGGAGCCTCCCTTTAAAAAATGCTTTCACGCCCCACGAGGCCGCATCCGAGGGTTTTTGCATACAGGTCGGAACAGGAAGGGAAGTGCAGGCCTAGACGGATGCGCGGCCGCCGGCGTCGTCCTCATCATCACCATCCACACCACCAGCACTGCTACTGGCGTCGTCCTCGTCGTCATCACCCGCACCACCTCCCTTGGCTGCAATCATGAGTGTGTTGTCTTCTGGAGCGAACCCCGCGACCAGGTCGTCCACATGGTCGTCCACCTAGGCCGCCAGATTGCCATGGATGACCCCGGGCATGAGGGCTATCACAGCATTGAAGTCAAAGTGGGGGTCAAGGTTGAGGAGGTGGCTGAAGATGTGTGAGAACGCACGCCCAAGAAGGCCTCGTCTTCTCTCTTCAACGAGCATGCGAGCCCTCGTGGCCTAGTCCTCCAAACGGGTCACGATCTCGGTGAAGAAGCGGAGGTGGCTGGCGTCGTCATCCTCGTGTGGGTGAGAGATGCCCTCCTCGCAGATGGCGTCCAGGGCTCGGTTGGCCCTAACCCTGAGGTCCTTGAGCATCGAGGAATGCTCGCGTTGCATTGACCGGCGGCGGCATGCCTCGTTCTTGGTCTTCTCCGCGAGGGACGTAACGGCCTGAACCTACTGCTGAAGTGAGGATAGGTCGGCGCAAGGAGAGGCCAAGTCAGCTTGGGCGGAGGACTGAGCCTCTTTGGCGGCCCTCTCGCGCTGCTTTGCCATATCCAGCTTCATCCTGAGGACGGTGGTCCTGCCCTGAAGCTCGACCTCCAGGAGCTCCAACTTCAGGCGGTACTCATCGGCAAGAGTCATCCGAGTCACTGCCACCCTTTGGTCGACCTCCTGCTAGGCCCTGGCCTCCCGAGCGGCAACGGCGTCCTCAGCCACGGCTACCTGGCGCTCCCTTACCTCCAGCCGCTCGAGCTCCAGGCTGTGCTCCAAGACCTCCAGCGCCAGCGCCTCCTCGCGTTCATGGGCTTCCTTCTCATCGGCGGGGGCCTCGCTCGACGGTGCAGCCAGGGCAGCCCTGCGCGCCTGGACCTGCCGCTTGAGGACGGTATTTGAAGCTTGAAGCTCCCGCTCCTCGGCCACTTCCCGACGGCAGTCAGCGGCCCTGGCCTCCTCCTGAGCGCAAGCGCAAGCCTTACAAGAGGCCGCGAGGGATGATACGTCTCCAATGTATCTACAATTTTTTATTGTTCCATGCTATTATATTATCTGTTTTGGATGTTTAATGGGCTTTAATATGCTCTTTTATATTATTTTTAGGACTAACCTATTAACCGGAGGCCCAGTGCAGTTTCTGTTTTTTTGCCTATTTTAGAGTTTCGCAGAAAAGGAATACCAAACGGAGTCCAAACGGAATGAAACCTTCGCGATGATCTTTCTTGGACCGAAAGCAATCCAGAAGACTTGGAGTCGAAGTATGGAACTCCACGAGGCGGCCACGAGGCAGGAGGGCACGCCCCCACCCTCGTGGGCCCCTCGTAGCTCCACCGACGTACTTCTTTCGCCTATATATACTCTTATACCCTAGATCGATCAGAGAGAGCCACAAAACCACTTCTCCACCACCGCAACCTTCTGTACCCGTGAGATCCCATCTTGGGGCCTTTTTCGGCGATCTACCGGAGGGGCAATCAATCACGAAGGGCTTCTACATCAACACCATTGCCTCTCCGATGAAGCGTGAGTAGTTTACCACGGACCTTCGGGTCCATAGTTATTAGCTAGATGGCTTCTTCTCTCTCTTTGATTCTCAATACAAAGTTCTCCTCAATGTTCTTGGAGATCTATTCGATGTAATACTCTTTTGCGGTGTGTTTGCTGAGATCCGATGAATTGTGGATTTATGAACAAGATTATCTATGAATATTATTTGGTTCTTCACTGAATTCTTATATGCATGATTTGATATCTTTGCAAGTCTCTTCGAATTATCGGTTTAGTTTGGCCTACTAGATTGATCTTTCTTGCAATGGGAGAAGTGCTTAGCTTTGGGTTCAATCTTACGGTGTCCTTTCCCAGTGACAGTAGGGGCAGTAAGGCACATATTGTATTGTTGCCATCGAGGATAAAAAGATGGGGTTTCTATCATATTGCTTGAGTTTATCCCTCTACATCATGTCATCTTGCTTAATGCGTTACTCTGTTCTTATGAACTTAATACTCTAGATGCATGCTGGATAGCGGTCGATGTGTGGAGTAATAGTAGTAGATGCAGAATCATTTCGATCTACTTGACACGGACGTGATGCCTATATTCATGATCATTGCCTTAAATATCTTCATAACTATGCGCTTTTCTATCAATTGCTCGGCAGTAATTTGTTCACCCACCGTAATACATGCTATCTTGAGAGAAGCCACTAGTGAAACCTATGGCCCCCGGGTCTCTTTCTTATTATATTGCATCTCTTTTATTTACATCGCATCTCATTTACTATTTTGCAATCTTTACTTTCCAATCAATACAACAAAAATACCAAAAATATTTACTTTACTATCTTTATTAGATTTCACTTTTGCGAGTGACCGTGAAGGGATTGACAACCCCTTTATCGCATTGGTTGCAAGGTTCTTGATTGTTTTTGCAGGTACTAGGTGACTTGTGCATTGTCTCCTACTGGATTGATACCTTGGTTCTCAAAACTGAGGGAAATACTTATGCTACTTTGCTACATCACCCTTTCCTCTTCAAGGGAAAACCAACGCATGCTCAAGAGGTAGCAAGAAGGATTTCTGGCGCCGTTGCCGGGGAAATCTACGCCAAGTCAAGACATACCAATTACCCATCATAAACTCTTCTCCCTCGCATTACATTATTTTCCATTCGCCTCTCATTTTCCTCTCCCCCACTTCTAAAACGATTTTTGAAAACCTTTGCCTTTGCTTCGCGCCTCTTTCGTTCGTCTTTTTCGTTTGCTTGTGTTGCCATGTGCCTTTTATGTGCTTGCATCTTCGCTTGCTAAAAATCTATTGATATGGATCCTCATCCCCTTGCTAATCTTTTTAAGAGATCCGATTATGATGAACCAGTTGCTAGTGAGTTGTGTGCACTAGATTATCTTTATGAGGTTTTGCTTGAAATCCGTGAATCTAGAAATTGTAATGAAGTACTTTATGAAGTGATTCATGGTAGATCTTTGAATGAAAAGCATGATTGAAATGATGGTATTATAAATTCTATTAATGTCAGTTGTGCTAATAATATGCAAAAACCTAAGCTTGGGGATGCTAGTTTTGCTATATCCTCTACTTGTTGCAACGATCCTGATTGGGGTGATTCTTCTTATGATCTTGAAAATTTATTTAAGCCTCATGATGAATATGAGATTGATAATAATGTTTGCAATACTATTTAAAGTGGGTTTGGAAGAGTGTCAACTTTAGATCCCACATATTTGGAGAATGTTCAATCATATGAAGTTTTTGATAAAAGTGGGTTTGGAGAGGTCATGACTTTAGTTAATGTTAATCCCACTATTTTGGAAGAGTGTCTACTTTGCATACATGTGGATCGTGCTAAGAATATGTTTTGTGATAGCTATATTGTTGAATTTGCTTATGATCCTACATGTAATTATTATGAGAGAGGAAAATATGGTTGTAGAAATTTTCATGTTACTAAATTACCTCTCGTTATGTTGAGATTGCTATTGTTTCTTTCCGCTTCCTTGCATATGCTAGTTTTTGCTTGCCATGATAATTTGTTTGCCTATAAGATTCCTATGCATAGGAAGTATGTTAGACTTATATGTGTTTTTCACGTGTTTTAAGATGCTCTCTTTGTGCTTCAAATCTTGTCTTTCATGTGAGCATCATTGAAATTATCACTGCCTAGCTAGGGGCGTTAAACGATAGCGCTTGTTGGGAGGCAACCCAATTTTATTTTTGTTCTTTGCTTTTTGTTCCTGTTTAGTAATAAATAATTCATCTCGCTTCTGTTTAGATGTGGTTTTATGTTTTAATTAGTGTTTGTTCCAAGTAGAACCTTTGGGAAGACTTGGGTGAAGTCTTTCCGATCTTGCTGTAAAAAACAGAAACTTTTGCGCTCACGAGATTAGCTGCCATTTTCTACTGGAGAGTGCTTTTAGGTTGATTCTTTTTGCAGATGGTTAATAGACAAATTACTCACGTCTACCAGTTTATTTCAGAATTTTTGGAGTTCAGAAGTATTCGAACAAATCAGATTAATACAGATTGTTCTGTTTTTGACAGATTCTGTTTATCGTGTGTTGTTTGCTTATTTTGATGAATCTATGAGTAGTATCGGGGGGTATGAACCATAGAGAAGTTGGAATACAGTAGGTTTAATACCAATATAAATAAATAATGAGTTCATTGCAGTACCTTAAAGTGTTGGTTTATTTTCTTATACTAACGGAGCTCATGAGATTTTCTGTTGAAGTTTTGTGTTGTGAAGTTTTCAAGTTTTTGGGTAAAGATTTGATGGATTTTGGAATAAGGAGTGGCAAGAGCCTAAGCTTGGGGATTCCCAAGGCACACCAAGGTAAAATTAAAGGACAACCAAAAGCCTAAGCTTGGGGATGCCCCGGAAGGCATCCCCTCTTTCGTCTTCGTCTATCGGTAACTTTACTTGAGGCTATATTTTTATTCACCACATGATATGTGTTTTGCTTGGAGCGTCTTGTATGATTTGAGTCTTTGCTTTTTAATTTACCACAATCATCCTTTCTGTACACACCTTTTGGGAGAGACATGCATGAATCGGAATTTATTAGAATACTCTATGTGCTTCACTTGTATCTTTTGAGCTAGATAATTTTGCTCTAGTGCTTCACTTACATCTTTTTAGAGCACGGTGGTGGTTTTATTTTATAGAAATTATTGATCTCTCATGCTTCACTTATATTATTTTGAGAGTCTTTTAGAACAGCATGGTAATTTGCTTTGGCTATAAAATTAGTCCTAATATGATAGGCATCCAAGATGGGTATAATAAAAACTTTCATATAAAGTGCATTGAATACTATAAGAAGTTTGATTCCTTATGATTGTTTTGAGATATGAAGATGGTGATATTAGAGTCATGCTAGTTGAGTAGTTGTGAATTTTAGAGATACTTGTGCTAAAGTTTCTGATTCCCGTAGCATGCACGTATGGTGAACCGTTATGTGATGAAGTTGGAGCATGATTTATTTTTTGATTGTCTTCCTTATGAGTGGCGGTCGGGGACGAGCGATGGTCTTTTCCTACCAGTCTATCCCCATAGGAGCATGCGCATAGTAATTCGTTTCGATAACTAATAGATTTTTTCAATAAGTATGTGAGTTCTTTATGACTAATCTTGAGTCCATGGATTATACGCACTCTCACCCTTCCACCCTTGCTAGCCTTTCTAGTACCGCGCAACTTTCGCCGGTACCGTAAACCCACCATTTATCTTCCTCAAAACAGCCACCATACCTACCTATTATGGCATTCTCATAGCCATTCCAAGATATATTGCCATGCAACTTTCCACCGTTTTGTTTATTATGACATGCTTCATCATTGTCATATTGCTTTGCATGATCATGTAGTTGACATCGTATTTGTGGCAAAGACACCTTCATAATTCTTTCATACATGTCACTCTTGATTCATTGCACATCCCGGTACACCGCCAGAGGCATTCACATAGAGTCATATTTTGTTCTAAGTATCGAGTTGTAATTCTTGAGTTGTAAGTAAATAAAAGTGTGATGGTCATCATTATTAGAGCATTGTCCCATGTGAGGAAAGGATGATGGAGACTATGATTCCCCCACAAGTCAAGATGAGACTCCGGACGAAAAAAAAGAGAAAAATAAGAGGCCTTAAAAAATGAGAGAAGGGGCAATGCTACTATCCTTTTTTTCCACACTTGTGCTTCAAAGTAGCACCATGATCTTCATGATAGAGAGTCTCCTATGTTGTCACTTTCATATACTAGTGGGAATCTTTAATTATAGAACTTGGCTTGTATATTTCAATGATGGGCTTCCTCAAAATGCCCTAGGTCTTCGTGAGCAAGCGAGTTGGATGCACACCCACTTAGTTTCTTTTTGAGCTTTCATACACTTATAGCTCTAGTGCATCCGTTGCATGGCAATCCCTACTCACTCACATTGATATCTATTGATGGGCATCTCCATAGCCATCGATACGCCTAGTTGATGTGAGACTATCTTCTCCTTTTTGTCTTCTCCACAACCACCATTCTATTCCACCTATAGTGCTATGTCCATAGCTCACGCTCATGTATTGCGTGAAGATTGAAATTTTTTGAGAACATCAAAAGTATGAAATAATTGCTTGGTTTGTCATCAGGGTTGTGCATGATTTAAATATTTTGTGTGATGAAGATAGAGCATAGCCAGACTATATGATTTTGTAGGGATAGCTTTCTTTGGCCATGTTATTTTGAGAAGACATGATTGCTTTATTAGTATGCTTGAAGTATTATTATTTTTATGTCAATATTAAACTTTTGTTTTGAATCTTTCAGATCTGAACATTCATGCCACAATAAAGACAATTACATTGATAATTATGATAGGTAGCATTCCACATCAAAAATTCTGTTTTTATCATTTACCTTCTCGAGGACGAGCAGGAATTAAGCTTGGGGATGCTTGATACGTCTCCAACATATCTATAATTTTTTATTGTTCCATGCTATTATATTATCTGTTTTGGATGTTTAATGGGCTTTAATATGCTCTTTTATATTATTTTTGGGACTAACCTATTAACCGGAGGCCCAGTGCCAGTTTCTGTTTTTTTTGCCTATTTTAGAGTTTCGTAGAAAAGGAATACCAAACGGAGTCCAAAGGGAATGAAACCTTCGCGATGATCTTTCTTGGACTGAAAGCAATCCAGAAGACTTGGAGTCGAAGTCTTGAACTCCACGAGGTGGCCACGAGGCAGGAGGGCGCGCCCCCCACCCTCGTGGGCCCCTCGTAGCTCCAGCGACGTACTTCTTTCGCTTATATATACTCTTATACCCTAGATCGATCAGAGAGAGCCACGAAACCACTTTTCCACCGCTGCAATCTTCTGTACCCATGAGATCCCATCTTGGGGCCTTTTTCGGCGATCTGCCGGAGGGGGAATCGATCACGGAGGGCTTCTACATCAACACCATTGCCTCTCCGATGAAGCATGAGTAGTTTACCACAGACCTTCGGGTCCATAGTTATTAGCTTGATGCACTGGTACGCGTTGGTCCTAAACAAACGGTTTTAACCCCTTTCCGCGACGGTGTTCGGAACCGTCGCCAAGTGAGTGTGGGCGATAGGGGGTCCTTCCCACACGACCCAGAAACCGTTGGGGATATGCCCTCCTGGCACACACGCTCGACAAAATGAGGTCGTGTGCGACCGGCGAGCACTCAAATACAGAAATACATACAGTAGTGCTCAAAAAAATACAATTATACAGGCGAAATCATTTCCGGTCGTAAGTACATCCCACACAGTCAGTCACAACTAAACATTTCCGTTTGTATATACATCCCACACAGTCACTACAAGAAAAATGTTTGCGCAAGGTGGCGTAACGCAAATAGTTTTGAAGAGAATGTCGTGTGTGATTGTTCATTGATCCAACACGGTTTATTCCTAGTGTCGGATTTCGGGTTCCGGCAAAACCCTTGAGGTTCGAACACTGGGGTGCGCATGAAGATCTCCCCCTACCTAATCACGCCCTCAGCCTCACCGCGATCTCAAAGCCTAGCTCGATTAACCCGCAACACAAGAGACACGAGATTTATACTGGTTCGGACCACCGTTGTGGTGTAATACCCTACTCCAGTGTGGTGTGGTGGATTGCCTTTTGGGCTGAGGATGAACAGTACAAGGGAAGAACAGCCTCCTGAGGTGAGATGTTCTTGTGCTTCGTGAGTGCGAGGATGGAATGGATCTAGTCACAGGTGAGATGCCTCCTATGGTGGTGGCTAGTCCTATTTATAGGGGCCTGGTCCTCTCCCCAAATATTGAGCGGGAAGGGAGCCAACAACGGCCAAATTCGAAGGGAGACAACTAGTACAAGCTATCCTGACTAAAGGTGGTCTTCACCTGCCAAAGGCTCTGGTGGTGACGCCGTCTTGGGCTCCACGGTGACCTCCTTCCTGCCGTCCTGCTAGTCTTGGTCTCATTGCACCGATATGGAAACCTTTGCCTGATGCCTCGGGACTCCTCGCCTGCGCTTGCCCCTTTAGCACCAAAGAGGAAATGAGGACACTGTGCATGCTGGCGCCCGCCTAGCGCCCGCCTGGCCTTGGTCATCATGGCTGATGTCGCAGGAACCTCACGAGGTTCCCCTTGCCTTGATCTCTCCGCCCCTCACGAGCCAGCCTGGCGAGGTAGCTCCCGAGGAGGTCTTGTGTCGTCCCCCTCGCGAGGCTTGGCCCCTTGCGAGGGTCTTGGGTGTTTGTTGGTGAAGATGGGCCGTACA
>JAAAWM010009456.1:0-23659 GCA_036873465.1 Thinopyrum obtusiflorum | reverse complement strand
AAGGCACATCCTTCTTTGTAAGCTCGTTGAAAGGTGCAGCAATGGTGCTGAAATCTCTCACAAAACGCCTATAGAAACCAGCGAGGCCAAAGAAACTCCTCACTTGTGTGACCATTTTGGGCTACGGCCAACTCTCAATAGCTTCAATCTTGGTCGGTGCAAAAGGTGCACTTTCCAAGGTTACCAAACAAACGTGCATCACGTAGAGTAATAAAAACAGCACGTAAATGTTCCAAATGTTCCTCCAAAGATTTGCTATAAATCAATATGTCATCAAAGTAAACTACCACAAATCGTCCAATGAAACCATGTAACACTTCGTTCATTAACCTCATGAAAGTACTAGGTGCATTAGTTAACCCAAAAGCCATGACTAACCACTCATATAATCCAAACTTAGTTTTAAATGTTGTTTTCCATTCATCTCCCAATTTCATACGAAATTGATGGTATCCACTACACAAATCAACTTTGGAGAATATTGTAGAGCCACTCAATTCATCAAGCGTATCATCTAGCCTAGGAATAGGATGACGATAACGAATAGTAATATTATTAATGCCTCTACAATCAACGCACATACGCAACTTACCATCCTTTTTCGGCACTAAAATGATAGGAACAACACAAGGACTAAGGGATTCGCATATATAACCTTTGTCGAGCAGTTCTGGGGGGGGGGGGGGGGGGGGGGGGGGGGGGGGGGGGGGGGGGGGGGGGGGGGGGGGGGGGGGGGGGGGGGGGGGGGGGGGGGGGGGGGGGGGGGGGGGGGGGGGGGGGGGGGGGGGGGGGGGGGGGGGGGGGGGGGGGGGGGGGGGGGGGGGGGGGGGGGGGGGGGGGGGGGGGGGGGGGGGGGGGGGGGGGGGGGGGGGGGGGGGGGGGGGGGGGGGGGGGGGGGGGGGGGGGGGGGGGGGGGGGGGGGGGGGGGGGGGGGGGGGGGGGGGGGGGGGGGGGGGGGGGGGGGGGGGGGGGGGGGGGGGGGGGGGGGGGGGGGGGGGGGGGGGGGGGGGGGGGGGGGGGGGGGGGGGGGGGGGGGGGGGGGGGGGGGGGGGGGGGGGGGGGGGGGGGGGGGGGGGGGGGGGGGGGGGGGGGGGGGGGGGGGGGGGGGGGGGGGGGGGGGGGGGGGGGGGGGGGGGGGGGGGGGGGGGGGGGGGGGGGGGGGGGGGGGGGGGGGGGGGGGGGGGGGGGGGGGGGGGGGGGGGGGGGGGGGGGGGGGGGGGGGGGGGGGGGGGGGGGGGGGGGGGGGGGGGGGGGGGGGGGGGGGGGGGGGGGGGGGGGGGGGGGGGGGGGGGGGGGGGGGGGGGGGGGGGGGGGGGGGGGGGGGGGGGGGGGGGGGGGGGGGGGGGGGGGGGGGGGGGGGGGGGGGGGGGGGGGGGGGGGGGGGGGGGGGGGGGGGGGGGGGGGGGGGGGGGGGGGGGGGGGGGGGGGGGGGGGGGGGGGGGGGGGGGGGGGGGGGGGGGGGGGGGGGGGGGGGGGGGGGGGGGGGGGGGGGGGGGGGGGGGGGGGGGGGGGGGGGGGGGGGGGGGGGGGGGGGGGGGGGGGGGGGGGGGGGGGGGGGGGGGGGGGGGGGGGGGGGGGGGGGGGGGGGGGGGGGGGGGGGGGGGGGGGGGGGGGGGGGGGGGGGGGGGGGGGGGGGGGGGGGGGGGGGGGGGGGGGGGGGGGGGGGGGGGGGGGGGGGGGGGGGGGGGGGGGGGGGGGGGGGGGGGGGGGGGGGGGGGGGGGGGGGGGGGGGGGGGGGGGGGGGGGGGGGGGGGGGGGGGGGGGGGGGGGGGGGGGGGGGGGGGGGGGGGGGGGGGGGGGGGGGGGGGGGGGGGGGGGGGGGGGGGGGGGGGGGGGGGGGGGGGGGGGGGGGGGGGGGGGGGGGGGGGGGGGGGGGGGGGGGGGGGGGGGGGGGGGGGGGGGGGGGGGGGGGGGGGGGGGGGGGGGGGGGGGGGGGGGGGGGGGGGGGGGGGGGGGGGGGGGGGGGGGGGGGGGGGGGGGGGGGGGGGGGGGGGGGGGGGGGGGGGGGGGGGGGGGGGGGGGGGGGGGGGGGGGGGGGGGGGGGGGGGGGGGGGGGGGGGGGGGGGGGGGGGGGGGGGGGGGGGGGGGGGGGGGGGGGGGGGGGGGGGGGGGGGGGGGGGGGGGGGGGGGGGGGGGGGGGGGGGGGGGGGGGGGGGGGGGGGGGGGGGGGGGGGGGGGGGGGGGGGGGGGGGGGGGGGGGGGGGGGGGGGGGGGGGGGGGGGGGGGGGGGGGGGGGGGGGGGGGGGGGGGGGGGGGGGGGGGGGGGGGGGGGGGGGGGGGGGGGGGGGGGGGGGGGGGGGGGGGGGGGGGGGGGGGGGGGGGGGGGGGGGGGGGGGGGGGGGGGGGGGGGGGGGGGGGGGGGGGGGGGGGGGGGGGGGGGGGGGGGGGGGGGGGGGGGGGGGGGGGGGGGGGGGGGGGGGGGGGGGGGGGGGGGGGGGGGGGGGGGGGGGGGGGGGGGGGGGGGGGGGGGGGGGGGGGGGGGGGGGGGGGGGGGGGGGGGGGGGGGGGGGGGGGGGGGGGGGGGGGGGGGGGGGGGGGGGGGGGGGGGGGGGGGGGGGGGGGGGGGGGGGGGGGGGGGGGGGGGGGGGGGGGGGGGGGGGGGGGGGGGGGGGGGGGGGGGGGGGGGGGGGGGGGGGGGGGGGGGGGGGGGGGGGGGGGGGGGGGGGGGGGGGGGGGGGGGGGGGGGGGGGGGGGGGGGGGGGGGGGGGGGGGGGGGGGGGGGGGGGGGGGGGGGGGGGGGGGGGGGGGGGGGGGGGGGGGGGGGGGGGGGGGGGGGGGGGGGGGGGGGGGGGGGGGGGGGGGGGGGGGGGGGGGGGGGGGGGGGGGGGGGGGGGGGGGGGGGGGGGGGGGGGGGGGGGGGGGGGGGGGGGGGGGGGGGGGGGGGGGGGGGGGGGGGGGGGGGGGGGGGGGGGGGGGGGGGGGGGGGGGGGGGGGGGGGGGGGGGGGGGGGGGGGGGGGGGGGGGGGGGGGGGGGGGGGGGGGGGGGGGGGGGGGGGGGGGGGGGGGGGGGGGGGGGGGGGGGGGGGGGGGGGGGGGGGGGGGGGGGGGGGGGGGGGGGGGGGGGGGGGGGGGGGGGGGGGGGGGGGGGGGGGGGGGGGGGGGGGGGGGGGGGGGGGGGGGGGGGGGGGGGGGGGGGGGGGGGGGGGGGGGGGGGGGGGGGGGGGGGGGGGGGGGGGGGGGGGGGGGGGGGGGGGGGGGGGGGGGGGGGGGGGGGGGGGGGGGGGGGGGGGGGGGGGGGGGGGGGGGGGGGGGGGGGGGGGGGGGGGGGGGGGGGGGGGGGGGGGGGGGGGGGGGGGGGGGGGGGGGGGGGGGGGGGGGGGGGGGGGGGGGGGGGGGGGGGGGGGGGGGGGGGGGGGGGGGGGGGGGGGGGGGGGGGGGGGGGGGGGGGGGGGGGGGGGGGGGGGGGGGGGGGGGGGGGGGGGGGGGGGGGGGGGGGGGGGGGGGGGGGGGGGGGGGGGGGGGGGGGGGGGGGGGGGGGGGGGGGGGGGGGGGGGGGGGGGGGGGGGGGGGGGGGGGGGGGGGGGGGGGGGGGGGGGGGGGGGGGGGGGGGGGGGGGGGGGGGGGGGGGGGGGGGGGGGGGGGGGGGGGGGGGGGGGGGGGGGGGGGGGGGGGGGGGGGGGGGGGGGGGGGGGGGGGGGGGGGGGGGGGGGGGGGGGGGGGGGGGGGGGGGGGGGGGGGGGGGGGGGGGGGGGGGGGGGGGGGGGGGGGGGGGGGGGGGGGGGGGGGGGGGGGGGGGGGGGGGGGGGGGGGGGGGGGGGGGGGGGGGGGGGGGGGGGGGGGGGGGGGGGGGGGGGGGGGGGGGGGGGGGGGGGGGGGGGGGGGGGGGGGGGGGGGGGGGGGGGGGGGGGGGGGGGGGGGGGGGGGGGGGGGGGGGGGGGGGGGGGGGGGGGGGGGGGGGGGGGGGGGGGGGGGGGGGGGGGGGGGGGGGGGGGGGGGGGGGGGGGGGGGGGGGGGGGGGGGGGGGGGGGGGGGGGGGGGGGGGGGGGGGGGGGGGGGGGGGGGGGGGAGGTAGCCATCCGAAGACAGTGCAATAAGGCCTCGTATTCGGCTGCATTGTTGGAGTCTGTGTATAATATTTGGAGTACCTACTGGACTGTGTCTCCAGTGGGGGACGTTAAAATGACGCCTGCTCCTAAACCGGCCAGCATTTTAGAGTCATCGAAGTACATGACCCAGTTGGAATATGTTCCGTACTCTTTAGGGAGTTTGGCCTCTGTCTATTCGGCAACGAAGTCGGCCAATACTTGGGATTTAATGGCCCAGCGTGGTTTGTATGTTATGTCTAATGGTAGGATCTCAATGGCCCACTTAGCAATCCGGCACGTAGCATCGCGGTTGTTTATTATGTCATTGAGTGGTACTTCGGAAGCCACTGTAATAGAGCACTCTTGGAAGTAGTGCCGTAGCTTTCGGGATGCCATGAAGACCGCATATGCTATCTTTTGGTAATGAGGGTACCGGGATTTGCATGGTGTGAGGACAGTGGATATGTAGTATACCGGTTTCTGGAGTGGGAATTTGTGTCCGTCCTCCTCTCGCTCAACGATGAGCACCGTGCTCACCACCTGGTGTATTGCAGATATGTATAATAACATTGGTTCGCCGACGTTTGGCGCGGCCAGGATTGGGTTGCTCGCTAAAAGAGCCTTTATTTCATCTAGTACGGCCGTTGCCGCATCCGTCCACTCGAAGTGCTCGGTGTGTCGGAGAAGGCGATAAAGTGGCAATGCTTTTTCTCCTAGTCTAGAGATAAAGCTGCTTAAAGCTGCCATGCATCTGGCTAGTTTTTGGACCTGTTTAAGGTCTGTTGGTGTAGCCAATTGTGACAAAGCTCGGATTTTGGCTGGATTTGCCTCAATTCCTCTACTGGAAATGATGAAGCCCAGCAGTTTTCCAGCGGGAACGCCAAAAAAACACTTTTCCGGATTGAGCTTGATGTCATATGTGCGGAGGTTATCGAATGTGAGACGCAGGTTGTCTATTAATGACTCGACGTGTCTAGTCTTGATGACTACGTCATCCACATATGCTTCAACTGTCTTGCCGATTTGTTTCTCCAGGCATGTTTGAATCATGCGTTGGTAGGTGGCACCGGCATTTTTGAGCCCGAAGGGCATAGTGGGGGGGGGGGGGGGGGGGGGGGGGGGGGGGGGGGGGGGGGGGGGGGGGGGGGGGGGGGGGGGGGGGGGGGGGGGGGGGGGGGGGGGGGGGGGGGGGGGGGGGGGGGGGGGGGGGGGGGGGGGGGGGGGGGGGGGGGGGGGGGGGGGGGGGGGGGGGGGGGGGGGGGGGGGGGGGGGGGGGGGGGGGGGGGGGGGGGGGGGGGGGGGGGGGGGGGGGGGGGGGGGGGGGGGGGGGGGGGGGGGGGGGGGGGGGGGGGGGGGGGGGGGGGGGGGGGGGGGGGGGGGGGGGGGGGGGGGGGGGGGGGGGGGGGGGGGGGGGGGGGGGGGGGGGGGGGGGGGGGGGGGGGGGGGGGGGGGGGGGGGGGGGGGGGGGGGGGGGGGGGGGGGGGGGGGGGGGGGGGGGGGGGGGGGGGGGGGGGGGGGGGGGGGGGGGGGGGGGGGGGGGGGGGGGGGGGGGGGGGGGGGGGGGGGGGGGGGGGGGGGGGGGGGGGGGGGGGGGGGGGGGGGGGGGGGGGGGGGGGGGGGGGGGGGGGGGGGGGGGGGGGGGGGGGGGGGGGGGGGGGGGGGGGGGGGGGGGGGGGGGGGGGGGGGGGGGGGGGGGGGGGGGGGGGGGGGGGGGGGGGGGGGGGGGGGGGGGGGGGGGGGGGGGGGGGGGGGGGGGGGGGGGGGGGGGGGGGGGGGGGGGGGGGGGGGGGGGGGGGGGGGGGGGGGGGGGGGGGGGGGGGGGGGGGGGGGGGGGGGGGGGGGGGGGGGGGGGGGGGGGGGGGGGGGGGGGGGGGGGGGGGGGGGGGGGGGGGGGGGGGGGGGGGGGGGGGGGGGGGGGGGGGGGGGGGGGGGGGGGGGGGGGGGGGGGGGGGGGGGGGGGGGGGGGGGGGGGGGGGGGGGGGGGGGGGGGGGGGGGGGGGGGGGGGGGGGGGGGGGGGGGGGGGGGGGGGGGGGGGGGGGGGGGGGGGGGGGGGGGGGGGGGGGGGGGGGGGGGGGGGGGGGGGGGGGGGGGGGGGGGGGGGGGGGGGGGGGGGGGGGGGGGGGGGGGGGGGGGGGGGGGGGGGGGGGGGGGGGGGGGGGGGGGGGGGGGGGGGGGGGGGGGGGGGGGGGGGGGGGGGGGGGGGGGGGGGGGGGGGGGGGGGGGGGGGGGGGGGGGGGGGGGGGGGGGGGGGGGGGGGGGGGGGGGGGGGGGGGGGGGGGGGGGGGGGGGGGGGGGGGGGGGGGGGGGGGGGGGGGGGGGGGGGGGGGGGGGGGGGGGGGGGGGGGGGGGGGGGGGGGGGGGGGGGGGGGGGGGGGGGGGGGGGGGGGGGGGGGGGGGGGGGGGGGGGGGGGGGGGGCCCAACGCCTCTCTCGGGTTCAGTTAGAGCCCAACGCCTTGCACACACACGCGTACGTACGAGAGAAACGCGCATCGCTCGGCCCCCGACCACCCACCGTAACCGGGGACTCCCCGATATTTTCCGCGCCCTCGCTTCTACCATGGTTTTTTCCGTCATGGACGGCCCAAAGAATGTCATGCAGCTGCGTGTCTGGCCTGCCCAGGATGAAAAGCCCATTTTCTGTCATGATTTTTTGTCATAGAAATAGGACCCCACCACATCTATGATGGTACCGGGTTTTGTCACAATTATCATCATAGAAGTGTCATAAGTATGACAGAAAAGATTTTTGTTCGGCCCAAAATGTCACGGATGTGTCTTTTTTTTGTAGTGCAATCAAGCGGCGGACGTTCTTGCTCGCATGGGCGCCAAGCGTGACCCCGTCCCGCCTAACATCTTTTCGGAAAGGATATTCAAGCCATCCGTGGTGTGGCAGGATGAGAGCGGCAATACTAGTCCGGATCCGATGACATCCCCAGATTCCAAACACCCCCCCCCCCCCCGGCTCAGCCACAAAACAACGCCATCGGCTCGCTGCATTGTTCGGCGCTCGAAAGCCTACAAGGTCCATGACGGAGAGCTCTACAAGAAAAGTGCTACCGGAGTCCTTCAAAGGTGTACCTCCGAAGAAGAGGGGCGGCAGCTCCTAGCCGAAATCCATGCTGGCCTCGGTGGTCACCACGCCGCAGCTCGTGCCCTTGTAAGTAAGGCTTTCCGTACAGGTTTGTTTTGGCTGACGGCCCGAGCAGATGCATAGGACCTGGTCCAACGTTGTGTCGGATGCCAGTTCTTCGCCAACCAAAGCCATATGCCGCCTACTGCTCTACAAACAATCTCCATTACTTGGCCTTTTGTGGTCTGGGGGCTTGATATGGTTGGACCCCTTAAAGGAGGAAGCCATAAGAAAAAATATCTACTTGTCATGGTGGATAAATTCACCAAGTGGATAGAGGCCAAACCAGTTAAAACGGCTGAAGCCGGACCAGTGATAGACTTTATATCTGGTGTCGTGCACCATTATGGTGTCCCGCACAGCATCATCACCGATAACGGCTCCAATTTCACAGCCGACAAAGTGAAATCCTGGTGTGCTAAATTGGGCATTAGGCTCAATTACGCCTCGGTCTATCATCCACAAACAAACAGTTAAGTCGAACAAGCTAACGGTCTTATTATGAGCGGCATTAAGCCTAGACTAGTGCGGTCGTTGAAAAATCAGACAAGCACTGGGTTGAGGAGTTTGACTCCGTACTCTGGGGGCTGCGGACCACGCCCAATCGCACTACCGGATACACACCATTCTTCATGGTGTACGGCGCAGAGGCCTTTTGCCCTGCGACATCATTCATGACTCACCTCGAGTGCGCATGTATGAAGATAGAGAAGCCGAGTTGGATCGGCAGGATAGTCTAGATGCCTTGGAGGAGGAGCGCGACATTGCAAAAGCCCGTTCTGCATTCTATCAACAACAGGCTCGCAGATACCAAAGCCGAGAGGTGCGGGCCAAGACTTATAATGTTGGTGAACTCGTTCTATGCTTGCCAGAAAAGAAAAAGGACAAACTCAAGCCCAAGTGGGAGGGTCCCTTCATCATAGATGAAGTTCTCACTGGAGGAACGTACCGCCTGCATGATGCATCGGGCAATCGCCTAGAGCCGAACCCGTGGAACGCCGCCAGACTCCGAAGATTCTACGCCTAGAGCCGGATTCTTTGTTCGTTTTCTTCTCCCTTTGTCTCCGTCTTTTTCTCTCTTTAATTTTTTTATAGCTTCAAGCTCTTGTGCGGCTAAACCGCACACCTATGATGTACACATCCTTAAATGTACAGGCTCATAATACCTGGGGGCTTCTCTTACAGAAGCTTGTTATTATTATTATTTTACGAGCATCAAGCTCCTCACATATGTGTCTTTTCTCTCATATGTACCTTTTCTCCACCATTATATGCACCGTTATGACAAGTTTTTGCCAAGCTGGGTTGCCTGGCTCCTGTGCTTATGCCCTATGTTCCCGATTGCTTGGCTAGGGCATAAAGGGAGCACCTCTGCGATTGTTACAGCCGGTTCATCCAGACTTGTACCTCAGACTGGGTGAAGCCGAAAGCTAGCGTTCTTAAGGGAATATTCGGTCGGCGGACTAAAGACGTTATACCTTGTTTACACCATGAACCCCCAGATGTTACGTATACTGTGATTTTTCGATCATAGTTTGGACATGCATACTAACGCATGTTCAGGGAAAGGAACCCTTAACAGAACTATTCTCCCTAGAAGATGTTTCTTACAATCAACATGTAATACAACATAGCTAGCCGGATACAACTTGTCTGTTCAAGCAACTATGACCCCTACGCCTGGTTTCCACACATACCCCGGTCTATATTACCGTTATGGTATTCGGAAACACTCCGCGCCTTCGGGTCTAGAGGTCGAAGCGAAAAGGTCTGCCATGACAATCGTTTTACAATCCGTCTAGGGACAAATTTGTCAATTGAAGTACATAGTCACTTGGACTCAAAAACTTCTTCCTCTATGCCATCTAACATGCTATCTAGCTTACAATCCTATTGGGAATACTTGGTGGCTATCTTTACTCGGTCATATACCAGACCAACTGGAATTTCTTTTCCATCTGACCCCCGAGGTCCGACCCGAGCCATATGATTCGGATCAAGCTTGGTGTACCGTGTTTTTACCATGGCCCAGGCCTCTCGCACACCTTCTCGGCAGGCCGATATCTTCCATAATCGGAAGCGCCACCGAGCTCCTTGGAATAGCTTCACAAGCTCCTCCATACTTCCTGGAGGAGAGGCGGATGGCCACAAAGCTTTGGCAACGCTCCACATTGCTTGCCGAGCTCGCTCGTGCAGCTAGGACAGCTCTTGCAGCAGGTCGCCTTGAGAGCCGGACATTTCCTCTTCGGGACGGCCAGTCAACATACCTGCAGACATAAATCTGTGAGATCATTTCTTTGCTGAATTACATAAAGGTAAGTTCAAAAGCATACTGAATATGCCGCCTCGTAGCCTCCTATTCTCCTTGACGGTGTCAGCAAGCTGGGCTCGCACATCTTTTAGTTCTTCGCCCAGTAGGGTATTAGAATCCTGCAGCTTGTTCTTTTCATCCCTGACCCGTGTCAGCACACGTTCGCCTGCGCCAGTTGCCTTTTGGCCTCTTGTTCGCCCGCCTGCGCGACTTTCAGTTCCCCTTTCATTTGATCTACTGATCCTGTCATCGAAAACGCAACAGTATTAACATTACTGGTATGTGATTACATTTTTCTGGATGGAAGGGAATATTACCAGGCGTTGCCTTCTTGGATTTCTCCAGTTTGGCGCCCCCCCCCCCCCCCCCCCCCCCCCCCCCCCCCCCCCCCCCCCCCCCCCCCCCCCCCCCCCCCCCCCCCCCCCCCCCCCCCCCCCCCCCCCCCCCCCCCCCCCCCCCCCCCCCCCCCCCCCCCCCCCCCCCCCCCCCCCCCCCCCCCCCCCCCCCCCCCCCCCCCCCCCCCCCCCCCCCCCCCCCCCCCCCCCCCCCCCCCCCCCCCCCCCCCCCCCCCCCCCCCCCCCCCCCCCCCCCCCCCCCCCCCCCCCCCCCCCCCCCCCCCCCCCCCCCCCCCCCCCCCCCCCCCCCCCCCCCCCCCCCCCCCCCCCCCCCCCCCCCCCCCCCCCCCCCCCCCCCCCCCCCCCCCCCCCCCCCCCCCCCCCCCCCCCCCCCCCCCCCCCCCCCCCCCCCCCCCCCCCCCCCCCCCCCCCCCCCCCCCCCCCCCCCCCCCCCCCCCCCCCCCCCCCCCCCCCCCCCCCCCCCCCCCCCCCCCCCCCCCCCCCCCCCCCCCCCCCCCCCCCCCCCCCCCCCCCCCCCCCCCCCCCCCCCCCCCCCCCCCCCCCCCCAAGGGGCGTATTTAAAAAGCCATACCTCTTTGATGAAGGCTCGGCCGTGTTTTCATTTGCCTTCCTCTTCGAAGGATTGCCCGGCGCGGGCGCCGCTCTCTTACGAGTCACCTCTGGTGCAGCATGGCACGCCGAGTGCCTCCCCTTTGGAGCATGAGACAGTGCGGTGGGTGAGGCAGAATGAGGAAGCTCTTTCAGAGGAGATGTCTCCTGATTACTTACATGTGAGGCAGGAAGGAGGCCGGGATAGTCAGCCATGATGGCCACTTCTGTGCTATCGTAGCTCGCCTGGTAGAATACTCCCTCCTCAAGCTCTACAAATATGTCTGGATCCTCTTCAAATCCGGGTCAAGATCCCGGTTATGGTCCTCCAGCTGTGGAGCGGGGCTACAGATCCCCTCAATGACCTTTCGCCATTCCTGTTACAAATGGATGGGTTAGTGTCAATCAAAAGTGACTAAGGGAGAGGGTTGAGTAAAGTGGTGGGATTAAAACTCACCCAACTAGGAGGATTGTACATGGAAAATCCCTCTCGGCGCTTAAGTCGAGTAAACTCCTCTTTCTCCCCTTTATACAGATCGGCCAGTATTGCGGCCATGGCGGTGAGGGAATCCGTACCCTTTCGTCTGCAGCGTGAGGTGTCTATGGTCCTCCAGCTGTGGAGCGGGGCTACAGATCCCCTCAATGCCCCCCCCCCCCCCCCCCCCCCCCCCCCCCCCCCCCCCCCCCCCCCCCCCCCCCCCCCCCCCCCCCCCCCCCCCCCCCCCCCCCCCCCCCCCCCCCCCCCCCCCCCCCCCCCCCCCCCCCCCCCCCCCCCCCCCCCCCCCCCCCCCCCCCCCCCCCCCCCCCCCCCCCCCCCCCCCCCCCCCCCCCCCCCCCCCCCCCCCCCCCCCCCCCCCCCCCCCCCCCCCCCCCCCCCCCCCCCCCCCCCCCCCCCCCCCCCCCCCCCCCCCCCCCCCCCCCCCCCCCCCCCCCCCCCCCCCCCCCCCCCCCCCCCCCCCCCCCCCCCCCCCCCCCCCCCCCCCCCCCCCCCCCCCCCCCCCCCCCCCCCCCCCCCCCCCCCCCCCCCCCCCCCCCCCCCCCCCCCCCCCCCCCCCCCCCCCCCCCCCCCCCCCCCCCCCCCCCCCCCCCCCCCCCCCCCCCCCCCCCCCCCCCCCCCCCCCCCCCCCCCCCCCCCCCCCCCCCCCCCCCCCCCCCCCCCCCCCCCCCCCCCCCCCCCCCCCCCCCCCCCCCCCCCCCCCCCCCCCCCCCCCCCCCCCCCCCCCCCCCCCCCCCCCCCCCCCCCCCCCCCCCCCCCCCCCCCCCCCCCCCCCCCCCCCCCCCCCCCCCCCCCCCCCCCCCCCCCCCCCCCCCCCCCCCCCCCCCCCCCCCCCCCCCCCCCCCCCCCCCCCCCCCCCCCCCCCCCCCCCCCCCCCCCCCCCCCCCCCCCCCCCCCCCCCCCCCCCCCCCCCCCCCCCCCCCCCCCCCCCCCCCCCCCCCCCCCCCCCCCCCCCCCCCCCCCCCCCCCCCCCCCCCCCCCCCCCCCCCCCCCCCCCCCCCCCCCCCCCCCCCCCCCCCCCCCCCCCCCCCCCCCCCCCCCCCCCCCCCCCCCCCCCCCCCCCCCCCCCCCCCCCCCCCCCCCCCCCCCCCCCCCCCCCCCCCCCCCCCCCCCCCCCCCCCCCCCCCCCCCCCCCCCCCCCCCCCCCCCCCCCCCCCCCCCCCCCCCCCCCCCCCCCCCCCCCCCCCCCCCCCCCCCCCCCCCCCCCCCCCCCCCCCCCCCCCCCCCCCCCCCCCCCCCCCCCCCCCCCCCCCCCCCCCCCCCCCCCCCCCCCCCCCCCCCCCCCCCCCCCCCCCCCCCCCCCCCCCCCCCCCCCCCCCCCCCCCCCCCCCCCCCCCCCCCCCCCCCCCCCCCCCCCCCCCCCCCCCCCCCCCCCCCCCCCCCCCCCCCCCCCCCCCCCCCCCCCCCCCCCCCCCCCCCCCCCCCCCCCCCCCCCCCCCGCCTTTCTTACAGGGCCGGGGTGTCATGTGCAAAAAATACCCTGACCTCTCGTATTCGCTCGACACGTGGAAGCAGAAGCAATGGAGGTGCAGAAGCCAAAGGGTGAGACATTAAAACACAAACCGGGTACAGGTTTTCAGGTCAAGTACTTTGAAGTAATCGGAGAAGGAACCCGCCTTGCAATGCCGAAGACAATCAGCGCGCCGGATACATCGTCATTGAAGCCTGGTTCGGGGGCTACTGAGGGAGTCCTGGATTAAGGGGTCCTCAGGCGTCTGGGCTATGTAACATGGGTCGGACTAATGGGCTATGAAGATACAAGACAGAAGACTTCCTCCCGTGTCCAGATGGGACTCTCCTTTGCGTGGATGGCAAACTTGGCATTCGGATATGTAGATTCCTTCCTTTGTAAACCGACTCCGTACAACCCTAGGCCCCTCCGGTGTCTATATAAACCGAAGGGTTTAGTCTGTAGAGACGATCACAATCATACAGGCTAGACATCTAGGGTTTAGCCATTACGATCTCATGGTAGATCGACTCTTGTAATGCTCATATTCATCAAGATCAATCAAGCAGGAAGTAGGGTATTACCTCCATCAAGAGGGCCCGAACCTGGGTAAACATCGTGTCCCCCGTCTCCTGTTACCATCGACCCTAGACGCACAGTTCGGGACCCCCTACCCGAGATCCGCCGGTTTTGACACCGACACCCTTTAAGTCTTTGGCCTTTATCAATGACTTGTTATTTTTATGCCACACCTAGGGTTTGAAGTATTTGTCGTGCGGCAGTGTCCTCTTGTGTCCGAGCTCCAATGCCGGACTGCATTCAAGGTATCTTTTTGCAGCCGAGCACCAACGCCGGACCACTTCCGTGCTCCAACGCCGGATTGTATCCGAGATCCAACGCCGGATTGTATCCGAAGGGTCTTATTACAGTCGAGTTCCAATGCCAAACTGCATCCGAGCACCAGCACCGGACCGTATCCGAGGTATCATAGATCACCTTGGTTCGAAAAAGTTGAAGGAGTTTAGCCGAGCTTAATGCTGGAAATGCCCTCTATGGAGCCAGCCACTCGCATCCGAGCTATATCCCGAAATGCTTTTGAGGTGGTTCAGCACCTCGGTCATGGGCTGATTGTTTGCTGATTTTATTTCCGATGCGTGTAAATTTATTTACTGTCAATATGTATAACCAGTAGCCCTCAAGGTGTGTGTCGGTCTAGAACCGAGATGCACTTGAAGGAAAACATGAAACCGCTGATCCTAGTAGCCTTTGAGACTCAAGTCGATTCGCCAAATCGGCCTGATGATCAACTCCTAGCTCGGCAGCATACGTAGGAATAGACACACGAGTAGGGTGTCAAAACCGACAGATCTCGGGTAGGGGGTCCCGAGCTGTGTGTCATGGATCGATGGGTAACAGGAGACAGGGGACACGATGTTTACCCAGGTTTGAGCCCTCTTAATGGAGGTAATACTCGACTTCCTGCTTGATTGATCTTGATGAATATAGAGATTACAAGAGTTGATCTACCCCAAGACCATATGTTGTGGTCTAAACCCTAGGGGTATGATGATTAATGTCATAATGATCTATCGACTAGCCTGACCTTGGCTTATATAATGCACCAGAGGCCTAGGATAACAAGAGTCCTAGCCGAATATGTTGGTGGAGAGGAGTCCTTGTCTTGATCATCAAGTCTTGCGGAATCTTCCTCGTGTGCGGCATGGGCTGTCCGAACTGGCCCACGAGTGAACCATCATGGGGGTCCTCGGCCCGATCCACCTGGTCGGGAGAGGATGTGGTGAGTACACCCTAGTCGAGGACACCATCAGTAGCCCCCTGAACCGGTCTTCAAGTTGGGGACGCTCCTCGGTTCTTCCGAACTGTTCTTCGTCTTCGGTCGTCGGTCTTGAAAATAGGTTCAACAACTCCTCCCATCTTCTATCTTGAGGAATGCTGAGCTAAATCTGAAGATCTCACACGTCGGGTATCCGAGGAGCCCTTTAAGTCTTCGGCCTTTATCAATGCCTTGTTATATTTATGCCACACCTAGGGTTTGAAGTATTTGTCGTGCGGCAGTGTCCTCTTGCATCCGAGGTCCAACGCCGGACTGCATTCGAGGTATCTTTTTGAAGCCGAGCACCAACGCCAGACCTCTTCCATGCTCCAACGCCAGATTGTATCCGAGCTCCAACGCCAGACTGTATCCGAAGGGTCTTGTTACAGCCAAGTTCCAATGCCGGACTGCATCCGAGCTCCAGCGCCGACCGAATCCGAGGTGTCATAGATCACCTTGGTTCGAAAAAGTTGAAGGAGTTTAGCCGAGCTAATGCCGGAAATGCCCTCTATGGAGCCAGCCACTCGCATCCGAGCTATATCCCGAAATGCTTTCGAGGTGGTTCAACACCTCGGTCATGGGCTAATTGTTTGCGGATTTTATTTCCGATGCGTGTAAATTTATTTGCTGTCAATATGTATAACCAGTAGCCCTCAAGTTGTGTGTCGGTCTAGAACCCGAGATGCACTTGAAGGAAAACATGAAACCGCTGATCCTAGTAGCCTCTGAGACTCTGGTCGATTCACAAAATCGGCCTGAGGATCAACTCCTAGCTCGGCAGCATACGTAGGAATAGAAACGCGGTGTAATATATTAGAGGTAATGGTCGGCGGACGGGCCCCTGAGAGAGGGTCGTGAGAAGTCGCCGTGATATATTAGCTTGATGCCAGATAAGTCCCATATGGTACTTATTGCTGTTCGAAGACACTTTTGCCCATAGTTCGTCAAGCCGACACTGATCACTTTTAATTTTCTGCATTGAATAGGCAATGAAGTAGCCCCGAGACAATGGTCGGGTGGCAACACCAGATCAGGGGATCGATGTGCCCCTTTAATATTTGTAAATGATAAGCGCGAAGCCTAGTAGCCCCCGAGCCTTAATGTGGGCACGGGTGGCCGAATTAAGGATCGATATACGTTTGATAGAAAAAATTTGTTGTGTTTAACACAAACTTCTCAAAAAGAGAATAAAGATCTCTTAAAGGAGCTAGAGCGAGCGAAAGCTGGGCTCGCCAAGGTTGGCCTCAAGGGACTTAATAGATAGGAAATCAATGCCAATAAAGAACTATGAGAGCGTTATGTCAGCTACTCGATTGTCTCAAAGAGACTGTGCCATTGACTCTTTAAAAGATTGGCTGTGAAAAAATTGATTTTTGCTCACAATTTATGTGTAATGATTCTATGTACCCAAGTACTTTACATCATTAATTCTCGGATCCACATTGTACAAAACTTTGTTGACCGACCATCGACTTCAACCTCCTCGGCCAGTAGCCAGGGAGTGTTTGTCCCACTTTATAAAGCCTTTATGAGGGCAAAGATTTACGACAAACAAGGCAATCCGGCCATACGGTTTTATAAGCAAAGGTACACGGAGAGATATGTTATAATACATTTTAACGTAAGAAACATCTTCCGAAGAAAATAGTCCCGCTATCGGTTCCTTTCTTTGGGTTGTCATGCTAATCATAATCATCGCCTCCGATCAATGTGGGAGGAAAATATTGAGGATTTAGTTCAGGGAAAGTTCCCGAACTCTATAGTATTAATGAACCAAAATTTTCACTTCCGTCGTTGCCGACCAATTATATCCTTTAAGATCGCTAGCTTTCGGCTTCACCCAGTCTGAGGTACTAACTCGGATAACCCGATAGTAGCAATCACAGAGGTGCTCCCTTTACCGCCTAGCTGAACAATCGGGAACGTAGGGTTAAGCACAGGAGCCACGCAACCCAGCTTGGCCAAAATCTTAAGTCAAATTGATGCATATGTATGGCTTTATAACGATGATTACGGAAGGCAGCCCTTGTATATTAAATACAAATGCCGATGATATGCTTATTTTGAATCCATTGCGACCGCTTATCAGTTGAAAGTGGCCCATCGTCGGCTTCCACCCCCTTGTAGATGCTACGCAGGGTGTTTCTGCAAGAACAAACATCCCTTAGCCGACGTCTCGGTGCTAGAAGGTGGTTGTGTTAGCGGAAACGAGGCAATCAGATATGCGGGCTTTATAACTTTCACTTAGTCATAGGAGCTTAGAGTTGGGAGGCCAGTTACTAGCCCCCGGTTAGTGTTCGGCGGCAGCCGAGGTCATGCTGTATAAACTTCGGCCAATGTTATGAATGGTCTGTCATTTAACACGGAGTGACCTCCATCGGTCTTATAGTTTAACACAGTCATCGGATCGCTGACCAGTTTGCGCTTATTGTGACAGTCAGTTTTCGGCTTTCTCCATTGAGGTGCTTTAACCATGCGAGCTGGAAGCACAATCGCAGTGGTTCTCCTTTGCACACCTAGCCGAACAAAGCAGAACGTAGGAGGAGAGCACAGGAGCCGGGCAACCCAACTATTGACTGAAGACACAATTCGAAACCGATGCCCCCCCCCCCCCCCCCCCCCCCCCCCCCCCCCCCCCCCCCCCCCCCCCCCCCCCCCCCCCCCCCCCCCCCCCCCCCCCCCCCCCCCCCCCCCCCCCCCCCCCCCCCCCCCCCCCCCCCCCCCCCCCCCCCCCCCCCCCCCCCCCCCCCCCCCCCCCCCCCCCCCCCCCCCCCCCCCCCCCCCCCCCCCCCCCCCCCCCCCCCCCCCCCCCCCCCCCCCCCCCCCCCCCCCCCCCCCCCCCCCCCCCCCCCCCCCCCCCCCCCCCCCCCCCCCCCCCCCCCCCCCCCCCCCCCCCCCCCCCCCCCCCCCCCCCCCCCCCCCCCCCCCCCCCCCCCCCCCCCCCCCCCCCCCCCCCCCCCCCCCCCCCCCCCCCCCCCCCCCCCCCCCCCCCCCCCCCCCCCCCCCCCCCCCCCCCCCCCCCCCCCCCCCCCCCCCCCCCCCCCCCCCCCCCCCCCCCCCCCCCCCCCCCCCCCCCCCCCCCCCCCCCCCCCCCCCCCCCCCCCCCCCCCCCCCCCCCCCCCCCCCCCCCCCCCCCCCCCCCCCCCCCCCCCCCCCCCCCCCCCCCCCCCCCCCCCCCCCCCCCCCCCCCCCCCCCCCCCCCCCCCCCCCCCCCCCCCCCCCCCCCCCCCCCCCCCCCCCCCCCCCCCCCCCCCCCCCCCCCCCCCCCCCCCCCCCCCCCCCCCCCCCCCCCCCCCCCCCCCCCCCCCCCCCCCCCCCCCCCCCCCCCCCCCCCCCCCCCCCCCCCCCCCCCCCCCCCCCCCCCCCCCCCCCCCCCCCCCCCCCCCCCCCCCCCCCCCCCCCCCCCCCCCCCCCCCCCCCCCCCCCCCCCCCCCCCCCCCCCCCCCCCCCCCCCCCCCCCCCCCCCCCCCCCCCCCCCCCCCCCCCCCCCCCCCCCCCCCCCCCCCCCCCCCCCCCCCCCCCCCCCCCCCCCCCCCCCCCCCCCCCCCCCCCCCCCCCCCCCCCCCCCCCCCCCCCCCCCCCCCCCCCCCCCCCCCCCCCCCCCCCCCCCCCCCCCCCCCCCCCCCCCCCCCCCCCCCCCCCCCCCCCCCCCCCCCCCCCCCCCCCCCCCCCCCCCCCCCCCCCCCCCCCCCCCCCCCCCCCCCCCCCCCCCCCCCCCCCCCCCCCCCCCCCCCCCCCCCCCCCCCCCCCCCCCCCCCCCCCCCCCCCCCCCCCCCCCCCCCCCCCCCCCCCCCCCCCCCCCCCCCCCCCCCCCCCCCCCCCCCCCCCCCCCCCCCCCCCCCCCCCCCCCCCCCCCCCCCCCCCCCCCCCCCCCCCCCCCCCCCCCCCCCCCCCCCCCCCCCCCCCCCCCCCCCCCCCCCCCCCCCCCCCCCCCCCCCCCCCCCCCCCCCCCCCCCCCCCCCCCCCCCGATGAAGATATGGTGAAGCCCCCGGTCCAGCCGAGGTGATGGAGCAGGCTGGTAAGGAGACGTTGCAGCTGCTGTGTCAGCCGAGGTGTTGAAGCAGTCCGGCGTGATGGACATCGGCTTGAAGAAGCAACAGTGCGGCCATGCCAATACAGGTCGCAACTTGTGACGCGGTCAATGCCGGCTTGATGAAGTGACCATGCGGCGATGTCGGTGTGCCTGCTCCGTGTGATTCGTGGGGTGGCGATGTTGGTGATGATTTATCCTTTGCGATTCCGAACTCTGGTTCGGCACGCCGAGATGATGATCCGAAGAAGTTGAGCTCGGCTCAACAAAGCGACGACGTGTCTAGTGCAGGTCGGCAGCCGTGAAGCAATATTGCCGGACTGGTTTGACACCAGCGTGACGGTGAAGATTATATTGGAAAAGACGTTAAAATTAGTGGGATGTGTTTGGGAACAAAACACAATACCCATACAAAACTTCCTTCAAAAAGGATGTCCGAAATCCCGTTCATAAAAAAGATGAACTCGGGTCGGATTCGTTTTCGCGCAGAAAACAGATCTGAAAAGTGATGCACTAATCAGAAGGTTCCCGGAGTTTGGACTGTCGGATCGAGCTGAAGCTTTGAGGGGTGGTAGATACAGGAATACCGCAGCCGATCAACTATTGGATCTTCCAAAGGACGTCCGAGCTAGGTGCTGGACACCATGCTCCAAACTCGTCCAAATTCGACGGGGCTCCGGTATATCAGAGACCGGCAGAGATTGCTCCATCGGAACGCGACAAAATTTTACAGTGTTGTTGTAGACTCAATTCCGCACAATTCCACTGAAGGAATCGTCAAAGCGATGCTCGAGGAGGTGGTGGTAGTGGATACAAGTTCGCTGTTCAGAAAAATAGCACGGTCGCCCGAGGGCAATGTTGACGTTGAGCCCCCGAGCTCCGTGGATGATTCCTCCATGATCTTGATAGAGATCGGAGTTGATGTTGATGAAGGCCCTCGTCCGAACATGATGATTGGAGGTAGGGCATAGTCCTTGGTCAAGCCAAGGTGACCAGTCGAGGCGGCGACGAAGACGTCACAGTTGATCTGCAGGCGAGCCATTGATCCTTTCGCCGACCACACAGCGGAACTCTCAATGAAAGCACCATTGTCGGTGTCAAAACTGGCAGATCTCGGGTAGGGGGTCTTGAGCTGTGTGTCATGGATCGATTGGTAACAGGAGACAGGGGACACGATGTTTACCCAAGTTCGGGCCCTCTTAATGGAGGTAATACCCTACTTCCTGCTTGATTGGTCTTGATGAATATAGAGATTACAAGAGTTGATCTACCCCGAGATCATATGTTGTGGTCTAAACCCTAGGGGTATGATGATTAATGTCATAATGATCTATCGACTAGCCTGACCTTGGCTTATATAATGCACCAGAGGCCTAGGATAACAAGAGTCCTAGCCGAATACGTTGGTGGAGAGGAGTCCTTGTCTTGATCATCAAGTATTGCGGAATCTTCCTCGTGTGCGGCATGGGCTGTCTGAACTGGCCCACGAGTGAACCGTCATGGGGGTCCTCGGCCCGATCCATCTGGTCAGGAGACCATGTGGTGAGTACCCCCTAGTCCAGGACACCGTCAGTAGCCCCCTGAACCGGTCTTCAAGTTGGGGACGCTCCTCGGTTCTTCCGAACTGTTCTTCGTCTTCGGTCGTCGGTCTTGAAAACAGGTTCAACAAATCCTCCCATCTTCTATCTTGAGGATTGCCGAGCTAAATCTGAAGATCTCACACGTCGGGTATCCGAGGAGCCCTTTAAGTCTTCGGCCTTTATCAATGCCTTGTTAGGGGGGGGGGGGGGGGGGGGGGGGGGGGGGGGGGGGGGGGGGGGGGGGGGGGGGGGGGGGGGGGGGGGGGGGGGGGGGGGGGGGGGGGGGGGGGGGGGGGGGGGGGGGGGGGGGGGGGGGGGGGGGGGGGGGGGGGGGGGGGGGGGGGGGGGGGGGGGGGGGGGGGGGGGGGGGGGGGGGGGGGGGGGGGGGGGGGGGGGGGGGGGGGGGGGGGATCCGAGCTCCGGCGCCGACCGAATCCGAGGTGTCATAGATCACCTTGGTTCGAAAAAGTTGAAGGAGTTTAGCCGAGCTAATGCCAGAAATGCCCTCTATGGAGCCAGCCACTCACATCCGAGCTATATCCTGAAATGCTTTCAAGGTGGTTCAGCACCTTAGTCATGGGCTGATTGATTGCGGATTTTATTTCCGATGCGTGTAAATTTATTTGCTATCAATATGTATAACCAGTAGCCCTCAAGTTGTGTGTCGGTTAAGAACCCGAGCTGCACCTGAAGGAAAACATGAAACCACTGATCCTAGTAGCCTCTGAGACTTAGGTTGATTCGTGAAATTGGCCTGAGGATCAACTCCTAGCTCGGCAGCATACGTAGGAATAGAAATGCGGTGTAATATATTAGAGGTAATGGTCGGCGGACGGGCCCCTGAGAGAGGGTCGTGAGAAGTCGCCGTGATACATTAGCTTGATGCCAGATACGTCCCAGATGGTACTTATTGTTGTTCGAAGACGCTTTTGCCCATAGTTCGGTCAAGCCGACACTGAGCACTTTGAATTTTCTGCATTGAATAGGCAATGCAGTAGCCCCAAGACACTGGTCGGGTGGCAACACCAGATCATGGGATCAATGTGCCCCTTTAATATTTGTAAATGATAAGCGCAAAGCCCAGTAGCACCCGGGCCTTAATGTGGGCACGGGGGGGGGGGGGGGGGGGGGGGGGGGGGGGGGGGGGGGGGGGGGGGGGGGGGGGGGGGGGGGGGGGGGGGGGGGGGGGGGGGGGGGGGGGGGGGGGGGGGGGGGGGGGGGGGGGGGGGGGGGGGGGGGGGGGGGGGGGGGGGGGGGGGGGGGGGGGGGGGGGGGGGGGGGGGGGGGGGGGGGGGGGGGGGGGGGGGGGGGGGGGGGGGGGGGGGGGGGGGGGGGGGGGGGGGGGGGGGGGGGGGGGGGGGGGGGGGGGGGGGGGGGGGGGGGGGGGGGGGGGGGGGGGGGGGGGGGGGGGGGGGGGGGGGGGGGGGGGGGGGGGGGGGGGGGGGGGGGGGGGGGGGGTGTCATGCTAATCATGATCATCGCCTCCGATCAATGTGGGAGGAAAATATTGAGGATTTAGTTCGGGGAAAGTTCCCAAACTCTATAGTATTAATGAACAAAAAATTTCACTTCCGTCGTTGCCGACCAATTATATCCTTTAAGATCGCTAGCTTTCGGCTTCCCCCAGTCTGAGATACTAACTCGGATGACTTGACAGTAACAATCACAGAGGTTCTCCCTTTACTGCCTAGCCGAACAATCGGGAACGTAGGGGTAAGCACAGGAGCCAGGCAACCCAGCTTGGCCAAAATCTTAAGTCAAATTGATGCATATGTATGGCTTTATAACGATGATTACGGAAGGTAGCCCTGGTATATTAAATACAAATGCCGATGATATGTTTATTTTGACTCCATTGCGACCGTTTATCAGTTGAAAGTGGCCCATCATTGGCTTCCACCCCCTTGTAGATGCTACGCAGGGTGTTTCTGCAATAACAAACAACCCTTAGCCGACGTCTTGGTGCTGGAAGGCGGTTGTGTTAGCAGAAACGAGGCAATCAGATATGCGGGCTTTATAACTTTCACTTAGTCATAGGAGCTTAGAGTTGGGAGGCCAGTTACTAGCCCCCGGTTAGTGTTCGGCGATAGCCGAGGTCAAGCCGTAAACACTTCGGCTAATGTTATGAACGGTCCATCATTTAACACGGAGTAACCTCTATCGGTCTTATAGTTTAACACAGTCATCGGATCGCTGACCAGTTTGCGCTTATTGTGACAGTCAGTTTTCGGCTTTCTCCATTGGGGCGCTTTAACCATGCGAGCTGGAAGCACAATCACAGTGGTTCTCCCTTTGCACACCTAGTCGAACAAAGCGGAACATAGGAGGCAAGCATAGGAGCCGGGCAAACCAACTATTGACCGAAGACACAATTCGAAACCGATGCATATAAAGCAATATCCGAGAATGTTTTTGCTCACTCTCTAAAGGTGTCCGGTGTTGCACTGCGAGCCCCCCCCCCCCCCCCCCCCCCCCCCCCCCCCCCCCCCCCCCCCCCCCCCCCCCCCCCCCCCCCCCCCCCCCCCCCCCCCCCCCCCCCCCCCCCCCCCCCCCCCCCCCCCCCCCCCCCCCCCCCCCCCCCCCCCCCCCCCCCCCCCCCCCCCCCCCCCCCCCCCCCCCCCCCCCCCCCCCCCCCCCCCCCCCCCCCCCCCCCCCCCCCCCCCCCCCCCCCCCCCCCCCCCCCCCCCCCCCCCCCCCCCCCCCCCCCCCCCCCCCCCCCCCCCCCCCCCCCCCCCCCCCCCCCCCCCCCCCCCCCCCCCCCCCCCCCCCCCCCCCCCCCCCCCCCCCCCCCCCCCCCCCCCCCCCCCCCCCCCCCCCCCCCCCCCCCCCCCCCCCCCCCCCCCCCCCCCCCCCCCCCCCCCCCCCCCCCCCCCCCCCCCCCCCCCCCCCCCCCCCCCCCCCCCCCCCCCCCCCCCCCCCCCCCCCCCCCCCCCCCCCCCCCCCCCCCCCCCCCCCCCCCCCCCCCCCCCCCCCCCCCCCCCCCCCCCCCCCCCCCCCCCCCCCCCCCCCCCCCCCCCCCCCCCCCCCCCCCCCCCCCCCCCCCCCCCCCCCCCCCCCCCCCCCCCCCCCCCCCCCCCCCCCCCCCCCCCCCCCCCCCCCCCCCCCCCCCCCCCCCCCCCCCCCCCCCCCCCCCCCCCCCCCCCCCCCCCCCCCCCCCCCCCCCCCCCCCCCCCCCCCCCCCCCCCCCCCCCCCCCCCCCCCCCCCCCCCCCCCCCCCCCCCCCCCCCCCCCCCCCCCCCCCCCCCCCCCCCCCCCCCCCCCCCCCCCCCCCCCCCCCCCCCCCCCCCCCCCCCCCCCCCCCCCCCCCCCCCCCCCCCCCCCCCCCCCCCCCCCCCCCCCCCCCCCCCCCCCCTTGTGACGCGGTCAATGCCGGCTTGATGAAGTGACCATGCGGCGATGCCGGTGTGCCCGTTCCGTGTGATCCGTGGGGTGGCCATGTTGGTGATGATTTATCCTTTGTGATTCCGAACTCTGGTTCGGCTCGCCGAGATGATGATCCGAAGAAGTTGAGCTCGGCTCAACAAAGCAATGACGTGTCTAGTGCAGGTCGGCAGCCGTGAAGCAATATTGCCGGACTGGTTTGACACCAGGGTGACGGTGAAGATTATATTGGAAAATGTCGGCGTTCTGGGAACGGGGGTCCCCAGACTTGCCTGCCAGCGGCCCACGGTGTGGCCGTGCTAGCAGGCCTGTACGGCCCATCTTCATCAACAAGGCATCAAGATCCTCGCGAGGGGCCAAGCCTCGCGAGGCGGACGACACAAGACTGTTGGGGAACGTAGCAGAAATTCAAAATTTTCAACGCAAGACCAAGATCAATCTATGGAGTAATCTAGCAACGAGGGAAGGAGAGTGC
>JAAAWM010009455.1:0-23655 GCA_036873465.1 Thinopyrum obtusiflorum | reverse complement strand
CGAATGGAGGAAGAATGGTGGCGGGAGTTGGGGCGGTGAGGGAGGGGCTAAATAGGGGTGGACTCGGCGGGAGGTGAGCCGAAATCCTCCCACCGATTTTTCGGCGACGTGGGCGAGCTCGTGCCATCTCCCCTGCTCGCACGAGGGGAGAAGCGCCTCGCCCTCCCCTGCCTTGCCCGAGCCAGGCTCGTGAGCTACTGCTGATTCGGGCGTTTTCCCTGGGTCTGGCCTGGACGTGCTTTAAGTTCCGTGCGATGCGGGCCGCACAGTGAAAGCAGGCAGCCAAACGGGCTACTTTCTTCCCGCGCGGGCCAGGCTGGGCCTTACGCGGGCAACCAAACACGCCCCTGATCGCTTGGCGCGTGCTGGCCGGCGACTTGCTGGACTATGTCCGCTTCCGCGCGGTCTGCCCCCACTGGCGATCTAGCATGGTCTGCCCACACGGCTGCGGCGTCATTGATCCACGCTTCCACCTGCGCCGCTGGATGATGCTACCGGAGGGCCACGGCCTGTACCCGTCCCACGCCAGCCTCCGGGGCTACATCCACTTCTTCAACCTCGACACAGGGAAATTCGTCCGCGTCAAGCTCCCGGTCTTCAACGACCACTGTGTCCTCGACTCGGCCGAAGGTCTGCTAGTCATGCAGCGGGATGAAGACACAGCCATCCGACTGTTCCACCCTTTCACCGGCGATGTCGTCGACCTCCCACCACTCGTGACCCTTGTGCCACACATTAACCCTGACCTACCTGGGGCTTTTCACCCGATGCAGAAGTTCCACTACCTTAGGGGAGTGTGTGCCGCCTTCAGTGTCAGCGCTACCGGAGCCATCACCATCATGCTCGCGCTTCATCGGATGGGATGTGTAGCCTTCGCTACCCCCCGTGATCAGTGATGGCATATGTCAACCTGGAGGCTACCGTATAATACACCCTTGTCCTTCCAAGGCAAACTATACATAGCGTGAAAGAGCTTTGGAGCTGCAGAAAACTCGATATATTCCAAGTTGATCCACCACAGGAGGACCATGTGGGTTCTTCATTGCCACCACCCAAGTTGATTGCCACAATTTCAATTGACAAGCTCACCCGTCCTCTTTGCCTGGTAGAATGCGACTCACAGATCCTTGTGACTGGCTATACTGATAGCTCCCTTTCGCGTATGTTGGTTAATAGACTTGCAGATCTTACATTGGAAAAGCTGATTTCGATAAGAAGCATTGGGGACAAGGCTTTGTTCCTTAACAACGAGAGGAGTCTGTCTGTGTCCTCCAATGGGGCATTGCCTACTGTTGTCAGCACCACAATTGTTCAGACCAGTCCAAAGGATGGGTCACTTACTCAGTACCACCTGAGCACTGACACTTGGTCACGGCCTATGGATGGTTGCATCCTAAGTGGCCCAGTATTTGGTCCCTGTTGCCTTATCTACCATATCTACACTTGTTGCAAACGTGAATTCTGGTGAGTGGGATCAGCACCTCTTACCAATAGCTACAAATCACAGATCTAAGCATGATTCAACACAAGCACAAGGTTCAACTTCAAACTCTCCTACTAATCTAGCCTACCACATGCTTGAACATCTAGCCCTACCACAAATTGCAACCGCAGCATAGCAATCAACCATATCAGCTCACAGATCAGACCACTAATCAATCATGCATCTAGATCAAACCCTAGCTGCAGCTCAGATCTAGCTAGAAGGAACAGAGAGAAAGGGGATTCAACTCACAGAGGCCATGGCTGCAGCTTGAGGACGAGGGGGGACGGTCGTGGAAGATCAACGCCGGCCGGTGAAGGAGCGCCGACGCCGACCGCTGGCCGATGAAGATCCGCCGCTTACCTGCTCGTCGGTGCCGATGCGTATTGGCAGGAAAGCTCGAATGGAGGAAGAATGGTGGCGGGAGTTGGGGCGGTGAGGGAGGGGCTAAATAGGGGTGGACTCGGCGGGAGGTGAGCCGAAATCCTCCCACCGATTTTTCCCCCCCCCCCCCCCCCCCCCCCCCCCCCCCCCCCCCCCCCCCCCCCCCCCCCCCCCCCCCCCCCCCCCCCCCCCCCCCCCCCCCCCCCCCCCCCCCCCCCCCCCCCCCCCCCCCCCCCCCCCCCCCCCCCCCCCCCCCCCCCCCCCCCCCCCCCCCCCCCCCCCCCCCCCCCCCCCCCCCCCCCCCCCCCCCCCCCCCCCCCCCCCCCCCCCCCCCCCCCCCCCCCCCCCCCCCCCCCCCCCCCCCCCCCCCCCCCCCCCCCCCCCCCCCCCCCCCCCCCCCCCCCCCCCCCCCCCCCCCCCCCCCCCCCCCCCCCCCCCCCCCCCCCCCCCCCCCCCCCCCCCCCCCCCCCCCCCCCCCCCCCCCCCCCCCCCCCCCCCCCCCCCCCCCCCCCCCCCCCCCCCCCCCCCCCCCCCCCCCCCCCCCCCCCCCCCCCCCCCCCCCCCCCCCCCCCCCCCCCCCCCCCCCCCCCCCCCCCCCCCCCCCCCCCCCCCCCCCCCCCCCCCCCCCCCCCCCCCCCCCCCCCCCCCCCCCCCCCCCCCCCCCCCCCCCCCCCCCCCCCCCCCCCCCCCCCCCCCCCCCCCCCCCCCCCCCCCCCCCCCCCCCCCCCCCCCCCCCCCCCCCCCCCCCCCCCCCCCCCCCCCCCCCCCCCCCCCCCCCCCCCCCCCCCCCCCCCCCCCCCCCCCCCCCCCCCCCCCCCCCCCCCCCCCCCCCCCCCCCCCCCCCCCCCCCCCCCCCCCCCCCCCCCCCCCCCCCCCCCCCCCCCCCCCCCCCCCCCCCCCCCCCCCCCCCCCCCCCCCCCCCCCCCCCCCCCCCCCCCCCCCCCCCCCCCCCCCCCCCCCCCCCCCCCCCCCCCCCCCCCCCCCCCCCCCCCCCCCCCCCCCCCCCCCCCCCCCCCCCCCCCCCCCCCCCCCCCCCCCCCCCCCCCCCCCCCCCCCCCCCCCCCCCCCCCCCCCCCCCCCCCCCCCCCCCCCCCCCCCCCCCCCCCCCCCCCCCCCCCCCCCCCCCCCCCCCCCCCCCCCCCCCCCCCCCCCCCCCCCCCCCCCCCCCCCCCCCCCCCCCCCCCCCCCCCCCCCCCCCCCCCCCCCCCCCCCCCCCCCCCCCCCCCCCCCCCCCCCCCCCCCCCCCCCCCCCCCCCCCCCCCCCCCCCCCCCCCCCCCCCCCCCCCCCCCCCCCCCCCCCCCCCCCCCCCCCCCCCCCCCCCCCCCCCCCCCCCCCCCCCCCCCCCCCCCCCCCCCCCCCCCCCCCCCCCCCCCCCCCCCCCCCCCCCCCCCCCCCCCCCCCCCCCCCCCCCCCCCCCCCCCCCCCCCCCCCCCCCCCCCCCCCCCCCCCCCCCCCCCCCCCCCCCCCCCCCCCCCCCCCCCCCCCCCCCCCCCCCCCCCCCCCCCCCCCCCCCCCCCCCCCCCCCCCCCCCCCCCCCCCCCCCCCCCCCCCCCCCCCCCCCCCCCCCCCCCCCCCCCCCCCCCCCCCCCCCCCCCCCCCCCCCCCCCCCCCCCCCCCCCCCCCCCCCCCCCCCCCCCCCCCCCCCCCCCCCCCCCCCCCCCCCCCCCCCCCCCCCCCCCCCCCCCCCCCCCCCCCCCCCCCCCCCCCCCCCCCCCCCCCCCCCCCCCCCCCCCCCCCCCCCCCCCCCCCCCCCCCCCCCCCCCCCCCCCCCCCCCCCCCCCCCCCCCCCCCCCCCCCCCCCCCCCCCCCCCCCCCCCCCCCCCCCCCCCCCCCCCCCCCCCCCCCCCCCCCCCCCCCCCCCCCCCCCCCCCCCCCCCCCCCCCCCCCCCCCCCCCCCCCCCCCCCCCCCCCCCCCCCCCCCCCCCCCCCCCCCCCCCCCCCCCCCCCCCCCCCCCCCCCCCCCCCCCCCCCCCCCCCCCCCCCCCCCCCCCCCCCCCCCCCCCCCCCCCCCCCCCCCCCCCCCCCCCCCCCCCCCCCCCCCCCCCCCCCCCCCCCCCCCCCCCCCCCCCCCCCCCCCCCCCCCCCCCCCCCCCCCCCCCCCCCCCCCCCCCCCCCCCCCCCCCCCCCCCCCCCCCCCCCCCCCCCCCCCCCCCCCCCCCCCCCCCCCCCCCCCCCCCCCCCCCCCCCCCCCCCCCCCCCCCCCCCCCCCCCCCCCCCCCCCCCCCCCCCCCCCCCCCCCCCCCCCCCCCCCCCCCCCCCCCCCCCCCCCCCCCCCCCCCCCCCCCCCCCCCCCCCCCCCCCCCCCCCCCCCCCCCCCCCCCCCCCCCCCCCCCCCCCCCCCCCCCCCCCCCCCCCCCCCCCCCCCCCCCCCCCCCCCCCCCCCCCCCCCCCCCCCCCCCCCCCCCCCCCCCCCCCCCCCCCCCCCCCCCCCCCCCCCCCCCCCCCCCCCCCCCCCCCCCCCCCCCCCCCCCCCCCCCCCCCCCCCCCCCCCCCCCCCCCCCCCCCCCCCCCCCCCCCCCCCCCCCCCCCCCCCCCCCCCCCCCCCCCCCCCCCCCCCCCCCCCCCCCCCCCCCCCCCCCCCCCCCCCCCCCCCCCCCCCCCCCCCCCCCCCCCCCCCCCCCCCCCCCCCCCCCCCCCCCCCCCCCCCCCCCCCCCCCCCCCCCCCCCCCCCCCCCCCCCCCCCCCCCCCCCCCCCCCCCCCCCCCCCCCCCCCCCCCCCCCCCCCCCCCCCCCCCCCCCCCCCCCCCCCCCCCCCCCCCCCCCCCCCCCCCCCCCCCCCCCCCCCCCCCCCCCCCCCCCCCCCCCCCCCCCCCCCCCCCCCCCCCCCCCCCCCCCCCCCCCCCCCCCCCCCCCCCCCCCCCCCCCCCCCCCCCCCCCCCCCCCCCCCCCCCCCCCCCCCCCCCCCCCCCCCCCCCCCCCCCCCCCCCCCCCCCCCCCCCCCCCCCCCCCCCCCCCCCCCCCCCCCCCCCCCCCCCCCCCCCCCCCCCCCCCCCCCCCCCCCCCCCCCCCCCCCCCCCCCCCCCCCCCCCCCCCCCCCCCCCCCCCCCCCCCCCCCCCCCCCCCCCCCCCCCCCCCCCCCCCCCCCCCCCCCCCCCCCCCCCCCCCCCCCCCCCCCCCCCCCCCCCCCCCCCCCCCCCCCCCCCCCCCCCCCCCCCCCCCCCCCCCCCCCCCCCCCCCCCCCCCCCCCCCCCCCCCCCCCCCCCCCCCCCCCCCCCCCCCCCCCCCCCCCCCCCCCCCCCCCCCCCCCCCCCCCCCCCCCCCCCCCCCCCCCCCCCCCCCCCCCCCCCCCCCCCCCCCCCCCCCCCCCCCCCCCCCCCCCCCCCCCCCCCCCCCCCCCCCCCCCCCCCCCCCCCCCCCCCCCCCCCCCCCCCCCCCCCCCCCCCCCCCCCCCCCCCCCCCCCCCCCCCCCCCCCCCCCCCCCCCCCCCCCCCCCCCCCCCCCCCCCCCCCCCCCCCCCCCCCCCCCCCCCCCCCCCCCCCCCCCCCCCCCCCCCCCCCCCCCCCCCCCCCCCCCCCCCCCCCCCCCCCCCCCCCCCCCCCCCCCCCCCCCCCCCCCCCCCCCCCCCCCCCCCCCCCCCCCCCCCCCCCCCCCCCCCCCCCCCCCCCCCCCCCCCCCCCCCCCCCCCCCCCCCCCCCCCCCCCCCCCCCCCCCCCCCCCCCCCCCCCCCCCCCCCCCCCCCCCCCCCCCCCCCCCCCCCCCCCCCCCCCCCCCCCCCCCCCCCCCCCCCCCCCCCCCCCCCCCCCCCCCCCCCCCCCCCCCCCCCCCCCCCCCCCCCCCCCCCCCCCCCCCCCCCCCCCCCCCCCCCCCCCCCCCCCCCCCCCCCCCCCCCCCCCCCCCCCCCCCCCCCCCCCCCCCCCCCCCCCCCCCCCCCCCCCCCCCCCCCCCCCCCCCCCCCCCCCCCCCCCCCCCCCCCCCCCCCCCCCCCCCCCCCCCCCCCCCCCCCCCCCCCCCCCCCCCCCCCCCCCCCCCCCCCCCCCCCCCCCCCCCCCCCCCCCCCCCCCCCCCCCCCCCCCCCCCCCCCCCCCCCCCCCCCCCCCCCCCCCCCCCCCCCCCCCCCCCCCCCCCCCCCCCCCCCCCCCCCCCCCCCCCCCCCCCCCCCCCCCCCCCCCCCCCCCCCCCCCCCCCCCCCCCCCCCCCCCCCCCCCCCCCCCCCCCCCCCCCCCCCCCCCCCCCCCCCCCCCCCCCCCCCCCCCCCCCCCCCCCCCCCCCCCCCCCCCCCCCCCCCCCCCCCCCCCCCCCCCCCCCCCCCCCCCCCCCCCCCCCCCCCCCCCCCCCCCCCCCCCCCCCCCCCCCCCCCCCCCCCCCCCCCCCCCCCCCCCCCCCCCCCCCCCCCCCCCCCCCCCCCCCCCCCCCCCCCCCCCCCCCCCCCCCCCCCCCCCCCCCCCCCCCCCCCCCCCCCCCCCCCCCCCCCCCCCCCCCCCCCCCCCCCCCCCCCCCCCCCCCCCCCCCCCCCCCCCCCCCCCCCCCCCCCCCCCCCCCCCCCCCCCCCCCCCCCCCCCCCCCCCCCCCCCCCCCCCCCCCCCCCCCCCCCCCCCCCCCCCCCCCCCCCCCCCCCCCCCCCCCCCCCCCCCCCCCCCCCCCCCCCCCCCCCCCCCCCCCCCCCCCCCCCCCCCCCCCCCCCCCCCCCCCCCCCCCCCCCCCCCCCCCCCCCCCCCCCCCCCCCCCCCCCCCCCCCCCCCCCCCCCCCCCCCCCCCCCCCCCCCCCCCCCCCCCCCCCCCCCCCCCCCCCCCCCCCCCCCCCCCCCCCCCCCCCCCCCCCCCCCCCCCCCCCCCCCCCCCCCCCCCCCCCCCCCCCCCCCCCCCCCCCCCCCCCCCCCCCCCCCCCCCCCCCCCCCCCCCCCCCCCCCCCCCCCCCCCCCCCCCCCCCCCCCCCCCCCCCCCCCCCCCCCCCCCCCCCCCCCCCCCCCCCCCCCCCCCCCCCCCCCCCCCCCCCCCCCCCCCCCCCCCCCCCCCCCCCCCCCCCCCCCCCCCCCCCCCCCCCCCCCCCCCCCCCCCCCCCCCCCCCCCCCCCCCCCCCCCCCCCCCCCCCCCCCCCCCCCCCCCCCCCCCCCCCCCCCCCCCCCCCCCCCCCCCCCCCCCCCCCCCCCCCCCCCCCCCCCCCCCCCCCCCCCCCCCCCCCCCCCCCCCCCCCCCCCCCCCCCCCCCCCCCCCCCCCCCCCCCCCCCCCCCCCCCCCCCCCCCCCCCCCCCCCCCCCCCCCCCCCCCCCCCCCCCCCCCCCCCCCCCCCCCCCCCCCCCCCCCCCCCCCCCCCCCCCCCCCCCCCCCCCCCCCCCCCCCCCCCCCCCCCCCCCCCCCCCCCCCCCCCCCCCCCCCCCCCCCCCCCCCCCCCCCCCCCCCCCCCCCCTCCGGGGAAATGCTCGGCCATCGGGAGAGGGGGAGGGAGAGGGTGGGGCTGGGCGGCGGCTCACGGGAGAGGGAGAGGGAGAGGGAGGGCTCGGCGGCGGCGCTCGGGAGAGGTAGAGCTCGGCGGCGAGGGCGGGGCTGGTGTGGCCACAGGCCAGCGAGGCCACCGGCTTATATAGCCGCGAGGGAGGGGAAGCGTCGCCGTCGTCATCGTCGGCCCTCTCCTCCTTGACGCGGGCGCCCCTGCTGGACCCAGCGTCGCCATGGCGGACTGGTGGCGGCGGCGGCGCGTCGTCGTCGTCGCTGTCGTCGATGACGACGACTCCTCCTTCGTCGCGGCCCCGGCGGTGCTCCGTGAAGCGCCCCAGGGTGGCGCACTGGCGATCCCTCGCCATCTTCAGGGAGTCCTGGCGTGCCCATTCAAGGGCCGCGTCGTCGTCGAGCTCGACCTCGCCGTGCTCCGTCTTCACGGCGGGGAGACCCGGCTCCACCTTCACCGGCGCGAGCCCCGGCTCCGTCTTTGGCTTGACGAAGCGCGGAGGAGGAGCCGACGACTAGGCGCGCCGGCCGCCCTCGTTGATGACGATGCCGGCGCTGCGAGTGCGCCGGCCGAGCGGCGTCTCCGCCGCGGGCTCGGCCTTGACGCCGAGCAGCGCCGGAGTGCCGGAGGAGTGCGAGGAAGAGTGCGAGGAGGAAGAAGAGGAGGAGCCGAACCTCCTTGGCGCCCATGGCCCGTCGTGTCGGCGGTGCACCGGGGCGGCCGCCCTCGCCGGGGGGTACGCCAACGGCGGGTTGTTGCCGCCCTCGAGGTGCGTCAGCACGCCCTCGAGTGTGCGGCCGGGGACGCCCCACCACAGGTGGCGCCCCTCGCTGTTCTTCAGGCCGCCGACCCCCGCCGCGCCGTTGGTGGACGCCAGCTGCTGCTGCTGACGGCGCTCGAAGTACGCCGCCCAAGCCGCGTGGTTGTCGGCGGCGTACTGGGGGAGGGAGAGCTGGGCGTCGGTGAGGGAGGCGCGCACGACCTCAACCTCGTCGGCGAAGTAGGAGGGTTTAGCCACGGCGTCGGGCAACGGGGGAATGGGCACTCCCCCGTTGCTGAGCCTCCAGCCCGTCGGCCCGACGCGCATGTCCGGCGGCACCGGGATGTTCGCCTGGAACAGGAGCCACGACTCCTGTTCGCGGAGCGGGCGGCGGCCGAAGCCGTTGGCCACCGCCTCGTCTCCGGGGAAATGCTCGGCCATCGGGAGAGGGGGAGGGAGAGGGTGGGGCTGGGCGGCGGCTCACGGGAGAGGGAGAGGGAGAGGGCCCCCCCCCCCCCCCCCCCCCCCCCCCCCCCCCCCCCCCCCCCCCCCCCCCCCCCCCCCCCCCCCCCCCCCCCCCCCCCCCCCCCCCCCCCCCCCCCCCCCCCCCCCCCCCCCCCCCCCCCCCCCCCCCCCCCCCCCCCCCCCCCCCCCCCCCCCCCCCCCCCCCCCCCCCCCCCCCCCCCCCCCCCCCCCCCCCCCCCCCCCCCCCCCCCCCCCCCCCCCCCCCCCCCCCCCCCCCCCCCCCCCCCCCCCCCCCCCCCCCCCCCCCCCCCCCCCCCCCCCCCCCCCCCCCCCCCCCCCCCCCCCCCCCCCCCCCCCCCCCCCCCCCCCCCCCCCCCCCCCCCCCCCCCCCCCCCCCCCCCCCCCCCCCCCCCCCCCCCCCCCCCCCCCCCCCCCCCCCCCCCCCCCCCCCCCCCCCCCCCCCCCCCCCCCCCCCCCCCCCCCCCCCCCCCCCCCCCCCCCCCCCCCCCCCCCCCCCCCCCCCCCCCCCCCCCCCCCCCCCCCCCCCCCCCCCCCCCCCCCCCCCCCCCCCCCCCCCCCCCCCCCCCCCCCCCCCCCCCCCCCCCCCCCCCCCCCCCCCCCCCCCCCCCCCCCCCCCCCCCCCCCCCCCCCCCCCCCCCCCCCCCCCCCCCCCCCCCCCCCCCCCCCCCCCCCCCCCCCCCCCCCCCCCCCCCCCCCCCCCCCCCCCCCCCCCCCCCCCCCCCCCCCCCCCCCCCCCCCCCCCCCCCCCCCCCCCCCCCCCCCCCCCCCCCCCCCCCCCCCCCCCCCCCCCCCCCCCCCCCCCCCCCCCCCCCCCCCCCCCCCCCCCCCCCCCCCCCCCCCCCCCCCCCCCCCCCCCCCCCCCCCCCCCCCCCCCCCCCCCCCCCCCCCCCCCCCCCCCCCCCCCCCCCCCCCCCCCCCCCCCCCCCCCCCCCCCCCCCCCCCCCCCCCCCCCCCCCCCCCCCCCCCCCCCCCCCCCCCCCCCCCCCCCCCCCCCCCCCCCCCCCCCCCCCCCCCCCCCCCCCCCCCCCCCCCCCCCCCCCCCCCCCCCCCCCCCCCCCCCCCCCCCCCCCCCCCCCCCCCCCCCCCCCCCCCCCCCCCCCCCCCCCCCCCCCCCCCCCCCCCCCCCCCCCCCCCCCCCCCCCCCCCCCCCCCCCCCCCCCCCCCCCCCCCCCCCCCCCCCCCCCCCCCCCCCCCCCCCCCCCCCCCCCCCCCCCCCCCCCCCCCCCCCCCCCCCCCCCCCCCCCCCCCCCCCCCCCCCCCCCCCCCCCCCCCCCCCCCCCCCCCCCCCCCCCCCCCCCCCCCCCCCCCCCCCCCCCCCCCCCCCCCCCCCCCCCCCCCCCCCCCCCCCCCCCCCCCCCCCCCCCCCCCCCCCCCCCCCCCCCCCCCCCCCCCCCCCCCCCCCCCCCCCCCCCCCCCCCCCCCCCCCCCCCCCCCCCCCCCCCCCCCCCCCCCCCCCCCCCCCCCCCCCCCCCCCCCCCCCCCCCCCCCCCCCCCCCCCCCCCCCCCCCCCCCCCCCCCCCCCCCCCCCCCCCCCCCCCCCCCCCCCCCCCCCCCCCCCCCCCCCCCCCCCCCCCCCCCCCCCCCCCCCCCCCCCCCCCCCCCCCCCCCCCCCCCCCCCCCCCCCCCCCCCCCCCCCCCCCCCCCCCCCCCCCCCCCCCCCCCCCCCCCCCCCCCCCCCCCCCCCCCCCCCCCCCCCCCCCCCCCCCCCCCCCCCCCCCCCCCCCCCCCCCCCCCCCCCCCCCCCCCCCCCCCCCCCCCCCCCCCCCCCCCCCCCCCCCCCCCCCCCCCCCCCCCCCCCCCCCCCCCCCCCCCCCCCCCCCCCCCCCCCCCCCCCCCCCCCCCCCCCCCCCCCCCCCCCCCCCCCCCCCCCCCCCCCCCCCCCCCCCCCCCCCCCCCCCCCCCCCCCCCCCCCCCCCCCCCCCCCCCCCCCCCCCCCCCCCCCCCCCCCCCCCCCCCCCCCCCCCCCCCCCCCCCCCCCCCCCCCCCCCCCCCCCCCCCCCCCCCCCCCCCCCCCCCCCCCCCCCCCCCCCCCCCCCCCCCCCCCCCCCCCCCCCCCCCCCCCCCCCCCCCCCCCCCCCCCCCCCCCCCGAGGTAGCGACAGATATTGCTAAGATGGTGGCTTCAGACTACCTGATGTACTACTTTGTAAGGTCTCTGTGAATAATCAATAAAATGACTGCATGCATTGCCCAGATGCAGAGGCCGGGGGTAATCCTCCTTTTCAAAAAAAAAAAACAACGTGGACTTAACAAGTGAAGTATTGGCATTTGTTATTACTAAACCTTCACTCATCTCCTGTAACCAAGCTGAGAGGTTCATAATGTAAAAAGTCACTAAGACAGAGCTAGACTCCTTGTAGAATTTTTTTCCTTGGCAATTCATGTATTTTCCCGATTTACCTGGCAAGAATAGTAGGATTATTCTAGGATTGTTTTATTTCACTTGTCATCCCATGCTTTATCCCACTGTTAAGTGTAACGACTAATGATGTCCCTAGAGATTCTCTTGCTTAGGGGTTTCCTACATGAGTTGCTACTGTTGTTTGTTTTAGATATTTAGTTTAAGATCTAAATTTCACCAATATATGTGTTTTGTTTACGTTCTCTGACGTGTTTAGATGAACCTAATCACTTATGTTTATATGGATGCTATCTTCTTTTACTTATGATGTTTTTGAAAGCATTTCTGCGTAAGCAAAATGTGTCAAGGGCCAGTATGCTGGAATAAACTCATATAGCCAGTTCATTTTTACCCTCTCTTTGCATGTATGATTGGGACTAGCGAATTCAAATATACAAATATGTTTTTAGAGCAAGGATGAGAAGCACTCTACACACAACCACAAGGATGATTATTCAGGTGTTTCTAGGATGGTGGAACTTGAGGTCAAACTGCATTTCTGGCATATACTTGCTGAAACATACATAAGTATGTGTTATTTCTTATAGGTTTGCACCAGAATCAAGCATTAGTACAATTGGAATTGGAATGACGAAAACACTTGTCTGAGCACAAGTGATCCTCATAATAGCAAGTTTCTAATAAATTCTGGAACTCTTCGGGAGGTTTAAGTCAACAAAGATAGCATGTTCGCATGTGTCAAATCACTTTTGTTGTACATAACTACCTTCAAGGATGAGTCTAGACCCACCGAGGTGCATAAGCTACTCCCTCCGTTTCAAAATAGATGACTCAATTTTATACTCCCTCCGTTCCATAATGTAGTGCCTATAGATTTTTTGAGAAGTCAAACTTTGCAAACTTTGACCAAGTTTGTAGAGAAAAATATTTGTATCTACAATAGCAAAAATATATAATGTGAAACTATGTCTTATGATGAATCTAGTGATATATGTTTCGCATTCTAGATGTAAATATTTTTCTCCACAAACTTGGTCAAAATTTGTGAGATTTGACTTTTCAGAAAATCTATAGGCACTACATTATGGAACGGATGGAGTACTAACTTTGTACTAAAGTTACCCCCCCCCCCCCCCCCCCCCCCCCCCCCCCCCCCCCCCCCCCCCCCCCCCCCCCCCCCCCCCCCCCCCCCCCCCCCCCCCCCCCCCCCCCCCCCCCCCCCCCCCCCCCCCCCCCCCCCCCCCCCCCCCCCCCCCCCCCCCCCCCCCCCCCCCCCCCCCCCCCCCCCCCCCCCCCCCCCCCCCCCCCCCCCCCCCCCCCCCCCCCCCCCCCCCCCCCCCCCCCCCCCCCCCCCCCCCCCCCCCCCCCCCCCCCCCCCCCCCCCCCCCCCCCCCCCCCCCCCCCCCCCCCCCCCCCCCCCCCCCCCCCCCCCCCCCCCCCCCCCCCCCCCCCCCCCCCCCCCCCCCCCCCCCCCCCCCCCCCCCCCCCCCCCCCCCCCCCCCCCCCCCCCCCCCCCCCCCCCCCCCCCCCCCCCCCCCCCCCCCCCCCCCCCCCCCCCCCCCCCCCCCCCCCCCCCCCCCCCCCCCCCCCCCCCCCCCCCCCCCCCCCCCCCCCCCCCCCCCCCCCCCCCCCCCCCCCCCCCCCCCCCCCCCCCCCCCCCCCCCCCCCCCCCCCCCCCCCCCCCCCCCCCCCCCCCCCCCCCCCCCCCCCCCCCCCCCCCCCCCCCCCCCCCCCCCCCCCCCCCCCCCCCCCCCCCCCCCCCCCCCCCCCCCCCCCCCCCCCCCCCCCCCCCCCCCCCCCCCCCCCCCCCCCCCCCCCCCCCCCCCCCCCCCCCCCCCCCCCCCCCCCCCCCCCCCCCCCCCCCCCCCCCCCCCCCCCCCCCCCCCCCCCCCCCCCCCCCCCCCCCCCCCCCCCCCCCCCCCCCCCCCCCCCCCCCCCCCCCCCCCCCCCCCCCCCCCCCCCCCCCCCCCCCCCCCCCCCCCCCCCCCCCCCCCCCCCCCCCCCCCCCCCCCCCCCCCCCCCCCCCCCCCCCCCCCCCCCCCCCAATTTCCAAAAAAGCTCGGTGGTGCCCATTCGTTGCAACCACCTGGATTTGGGTCGCCTAACTCAAAGTTTGCCGGCTGCACGGACCTCTTTCCCACTGCGATACTTGGGGCTCCCCCTCTCTGTTTGGAAGCTAAAGTTGGTGGATCTCCAATTTCTCGTGGACAAAGTTGCAAGCAAGTTATCAACGTATGATGGCCAAAACATCACCACCATTGGACGTACGGCCCTTGTCAAGTCCGTGATCACTTCCCAAGTGGTCTACCCCGCCACCCCGTTGGTCATCCCACCAACCATACTTCATAGCGTCAACAAGCTTGAGAGAGCTTTCCTTTGGTCCGGTTCCGACAAGACAACGGGGACAAAATGCAAGGTGAACTGGGAGTATGTTTGCCGGCCACTAGAGTACTGAGGCCTTGGGGTACTCAACACTGACAAGTTTACGAGGGCTCTCCGTTTGCGATGGCCGTGGTACGAATGGAAGGAGCCCACCAAGATGTGGGTGGGAATGGGAAACCCATGTAATGAGGAGGACCTCAACTTTTTCTATGCTTCCACCACCATCACCGTTGGTAACAGTGCGAGGACCCCCTTTTGGGACTCTCCTTGGCTCCTTGGGCGAAAGCCTAAAGACATTGCCCCGCTCATCTATGAAGCTTCCAAGAGAAAGAATTGGAAGGTGAGGGAGGCCATGAAGCACAACGCTTGGATTCTCAAGATAAACCCCCCTACCAATGTCTCTGTCGAGCACATCACACAATTCTTCGCTCTATGGTTGATACTAAATGAGGTCCAGCTTGACGAGCTCAAGGTGGGTCACCGAGCACGGCGCCAAAGAAAAGCTAATCCATGAGCACTTCTCCAAGGTCATGAAGAGAGGCCCCCGTAGTCGCAAAGATTTCAATTGGGAGGAGCTTAATTTGGAGCCACTTGACTTGCATGGCCTTGGCGCTCCAATGACCGAGTGTGAGGTTCTTGAAGCGATCAATGACATGCCTAGCGACAAGGCGCCGGGGCCGGATGACTTCACAGGCCTCTTCTTCAAGAAATGTTGGGGCATTATCAAAACCGACCTAATGACGGTCATTTCACATTTCGACTCCCTGCAAACGTCAAATCTCTAGTGGCTCAACTCCGCTAATGTGGTCCTCTTGCCTAAAAAGGATGGGGCGGAGGGAATCGCCGACTATAGACCCATTAGCCTCATCCATGCGATCGCAAAGATTATTGCGAAAGTGCTCGCCTTGAGACTTGGCCCCCATATGAAAAATCTCGTCTCCAACGCCCAAAGCGCCTTCATCAAAACAAGAAGCATCCATGAAAATTTTCTGTATGTTCGCAATCTTGCTCGACGCCTCCATGCAAGGAAGACCCCCTCACTCCTCTTCAAGCTTGATATTTGGAAGGCCTTCGACTCCGTTAAGTGGGAATACTTCCTTGATCTCCTCCAAAGGCGAGGATTTCCGAGCAAATTTAGGGATTGGATCGCAGCCCTCCTTAGCACCTCTTCCTCGAGGATCGTCCTCAATGGCATTGCTGGCAGCCCCATCAAGCATGGACAGGGCCTTCGGCAGGGAGACCCCGTGTCCCCGCTCCTATTCGTCATCGCCATCGATCCACTACAAAAAATCTTAGATGTGGCAACTCGGAGGGGTCTCCTACATAGAATCAGGGGGCGGGGAGCCATGTTGAGGACCTCCCTCTATGCGGACGATGCGGCTGTCTTCTTGGCTCCGATCAAAAAGGATGTTGACAACCTGGCAAGCATTTTGAAGGGTTTCGGGGAGGTCACAGGCCTTTGCACCAATTTCCAAAAAAGCTCGGTGGTGCCCATTCGTTGCAACCACCCCCCCCCCCCCCCCCCCCCCCCCCCCCCCCCCCCCCCCCCCCCCCCCCCCCCCCCCCCCCCCCCCCCCCCCCCCCCCCCCCCCCCCCCCCCCCCCCCCCCCCCCCCCCCCCCCCCCCCCCCCCCCCCCCCCCCCCCCCCCCCCCCCCCCCCCCCCCCCCCCCCCCCCCCCCCCCCCCCCCCCCCCCCCCCCCCCCCCCCCCCCCCCCCCCCCCCCCCCCCCCCCCCCCCCCCCCCCCCCCCCCCCCCCCCCCCCCCCCCCCCCCCCCCCCCCCCCCCCCCCCCCCCCCCCCCCCCCCCCCCCCCCCCCCCCCCCCCCCCCCCCCCCCCCCCCCCCCCCCCCCCCCCCCCCCCCCCCCCCCCCCCCCCCCCCCCCCCCCCCCCCCCCCCCCCCCCCCCCCCCCCCCCCCCCCCCCCCCCCCCCCCCCCCCCCCCCCCCCCCCCCCCCCCCCCCCCCCCCCCCCCCCCCCCCCCCCCCCCCCCCCCCCCCCCCCCCCCCCCCCCCCCCCCCCCCCCCCCCCCCCCCCCCCCCCCCCCCCCCCCCCCCCCCCCCCCCCCCCCCCCCCCCCCCCCCCCCCCCCCCCCCCCCCCCCCCCCCCCCCCCCCCCCCCCCCCCCCCCCCCCCCCCCCCCCCCCCCCCCCCCCCCCCCCCCCCCCCCCCCCCCCCCCCCCCCCCCCCCCCCCCCCCCCCCCCCCCCCCCCCCCCCCCCCCCCCCCCCCCCCCCCCCCCCCCCCCCCCCCCCCCCCCCCCCCCCCCCCCCCCCCCCCCCCCCCCCCCCCCCCCCCCCCCCCCCCCCCCCCCCCCCCCCCCCCCCCCCCCCCCCCCCCCCCCCCCCCCCCCCCCCCCCCCCCCCCCCCCCCCCCCCCCCCCCCCCCCCCCCCCCCCCCCCCCCCCCCCCCCCCCCCCCCCCCCCCCCCCCCCCCCCCCCCCCCCCCCCCCCCCCCCCCCCCCCCCCCCCCCCCCCCCCCCCCCCCCCCCCCCCCCCCCCCCCCCCCCCCCCCCCCCCCCCTAGTTGTGATGGAATTGATGTGTGTTTCGATGACTAGGGAGCAATAAGCTTCGCCTATGTCTCGAGTTGTTGTCTATCGTTCCTGAACCGCCGCCGGGTCGTCCCCTTATATACATGGGTGACGCCTGTCGGTTTACAGCGTCCCAACACCGGCTCATAGATGTGTCCGGTTTGGTCTCTACTTATTCCTAACTTACAATACAAGTTACATATTGACGCCGGTTTACGGCTACGGGCTCTCAACCGATTATGGGTCTTGAGCCCTCATCTACCTTCATGGGCTTTAACATTCTTAACTACTGATGAAGCTAATCCGACCCAGATAGGCCGGTTTACGCCCAGTAGTAATATCCCCAACATTAGGCCCCAGATTGATTTGAACAGGTTCATGACAATCCTTAGCAAAAACTTCATTTTCAACATCTTCTTGTAGTTTGGTGAACCGCCGTGATGTCATCTTCTCTGATTGCTGTAAATCGGCATGGCGTCATCGATCATAAAGAAACTATCCGTGATACCTTCTTGTTTAATAGATCCGCGATAATTGAGGCGACCGCTCTGTTTCCAAACTTGCGGCTCCTTGTTTTTCGCGCCTGACCCATGTCCCTTGCTTTATAAATAGGACCGAAGGGTCATTCCTTTTTTCCCCTTCGTGCCCTTCGTGCCCTTCTGCTTCCTCTTCCTCGTGTCGCCCAGTCTTCGGAGCTCCGCTGCCGCCGTCGACCTCTGCACCAACCTTGGCCGCTGCATCACCCTGAACGCACCAGAGCACCACGGCGATCTTCCGCTTCTTCCTCAGCCCCAGTAAGTCTTCTATCCTTTCCATCATAGATCTATTCTAGGGTTTCCCTGTTCTTCCCATGTTCATCGCTTGCTTCTTGTTCATATGATAGATCCTTAGACGAGCCTGTGTATCTTCGCTCTGTGTAGCGATAGTTTTTATCCTCCATTTTCACTGTCCGGCATACTAAGAGCATAGATCTTATCCATACCTTTGCTTATTGATTCGGTACTGCTCCTTTTGGGCCTTGAATATTTATCTCCTTTATAAACATGTTCCAGATCCAAAGCTGTAGCATAATGTTGTGAAATCTGTTTTTGCGTACTTACTCATCTGCAGTCTTGATTGTTCAATGCTTAGATCCGACGGTTTAACTTTGTAGAAGAATTCCCCCCCCCCCCCCCCCCCCCCCCCCCCCCCCCCCCCCCCCCCCCCCCCCCCCCCCCCCCCCCCCCCCCCCCCCCCCCCCCCCCCCCCCCCCCCCCCCCCCCCCCCCCCCCCCCCCCCCCCCCCCCCCCCCCCCCCCCCCCCCCCCCCCCCCCCCCCCCCCCCCCCCCCCCCCCCCCCCCCCCCCCCCCCCCCCCCCCCCCCCCCCCCCCCCCCCCCCCCCCCCCCCCCCCCCCCCCCCCCCCCCCCCCCCCCCCCCCCCCCCCCCCCCCCCCCCCCCCCCCCCCCCCCCCCCCCCCCCCCCCCCCCCCCCCCCCCCCCCCCCCCCCCCCCCCCCCCCCCCCCCCCCCCCCCCCCCCCCCCCCCCCCCCCCCCCCCCCCCCCCCCCCCCCCCCCCCCCCCCCCCCCCCCCCCCCCCCCCCCCCCCCCCCCCCCCCCCCCCCCCCCCCCCCCCCCCCCCCCCCCCCCCCCCCCCCCCCCCCCCCCCCCCCCCCCCCCCCCCCCCCCCCCCCCCCCCCCCCCCCCCCCCCCCCCCCCCCCCCCCCCCCCCCCCCCCCCCCCCCCCCCCCCCCCCCCCCCCCCCCCCCCCCCCCCCCCCCCCCCCCCCCCCCCCCCCCCCCCCCCCCCCCCCCCCCCCCCCCCCCCCCCCCCCCCCCCCCCCCCCCCCCCCCCCCCCCCCCCCCCCCCCCCCCCCCCCCCCCCCCCCCCCCCCCCCCCCCCCCCCCCCCCCCCCCCCCCCCCCCCCCCCCCCCCCCCCCCCCCCCCCCCCCCCCCCCCCCCCCCCCCCCCCCCCCCCCCCCCCCCCCCCCCCCCCCCCCCCCCCCCCCCCCCCCCCCCCCCCCCCCCCCCCCCCCCCCCCCCCCCCCCCCCCCCCCCCCCCCCCCCCCCCCCCCCCCCCCCCCCCCCCCCCCCCCCCCCCCCCCCCCCCCCCCCCCCCCCCCCCCCCCCCCCCCCCCCCCCCCCCCCCCCCCCCCCCCCCCCCCCCCCCCCCCCCCCCCCCCCCCCCCCCCCCCCCCCCCCCCCCCCCCCCCCCCCCCCCCCCCCCCCCCCCCCCCCCCCCCCCCCCCCCCCCCCCCCCCCCCCCCCCCCCCCCCCCCCCCCCCCCCCCCCCCCCCCCCCCCCCCCCCCCCCCCCCCCCCCCCCCCCCCCCCCCCCCCCCCCCCCCCCCCCCCCCCCCCCCCCCCCCCCCCCCCCCCCCCCCCCCCCCCCCCCCCCCCCCCCCCCCCCCCCCCCCCCCCCCCCCCCCCCCCCCCCCCCCCCCCCCCCCCCCCCCCCCCCCCCCCCCCCCCCCCCCCCCCCCCCCCCCCCCCCCCCCCCCCCCCCCCCCCCCCCCCCCCCCCCCCCCCCCCCCCCCCCCCCCCCCCCCCCCCCCCCCCCCCCCCCCCCCCCCCCCCCCCCCCCCCCCCCCCCCCCCCCCCCCCCCCCCCCCCCCCCCCCCCCCCCCCCCCCCCCCCCCCCCCCCCCCCCCCCCCCCCCCCCCCCCCCCCCCCCCCCCCCCCCCCCCCCCCCCCCCCCCCCCCCCCCCCCCCCCCCCCCCCCCCCCCCCCCCCCCCCCCCCCCCCCCCCCCCCCCCCCCCCCCCCCCCCCCCCCCCCCCCCCCCCCCCCCCCCCCCCCCCCCCCCCCCCCCCCCCCCCCCCCCCCCCCCCCCCCCCCCCCCCCCCCCCCCCCCCCCCCCCCCCCCCCCCCCCCCCCCCCCCCCCCCCCCCCCCCCCCCCCCCCCCCCCCCCCCCCCCCCCCCCCCCCCCCCCCCCCCCCCCCCCCCCCCCCCCCCCCCCCCCCCCCCCCCCCCCCCCCCCCCCCCCCCCCCCCCCCCCCCCCCCCCCCCCCCCCCCCCCCCCCCCCCCCCCCCCCCCCCCCCCCCCCCCCCCCCCCCCCCCCCCCCCCCCCCCCCCCCCCCCCCCCCCCCCCCCCCCCCCCCCCCCCCCCCCCCCCCCCCCCCCCCCCCCCCCCCCCCCCCCCCCCCCCCCCCCCCCCCCCCCCCCCCCCCCCCCCCCCCCCCCCCCCCCCCCCCCCCCCCCCCCCCCCCCCCCCCCCCCCCCCCCCCCCCCCCCCCCCCCCCCCCCCCCCCCCCCCCCCCCCCCCCCCCCCCCCCCCCCCCCCCCCCCCCCCCCCCCCCCCCCCCCCCCCCCCCCCCCCCCCCCCCCCCCCCCCCCCCCCCCCCCCCCCCCCCCCCCCCCCCCCCCCCCCCCCCCCCCCCCCCCCCCCCCCCCCCCCCCCCCCCCCCCCCCCCCCCCCCCCCCCCCCCCCCCCCCCCCCCCCCCCCCCCCCCCCCCCCCCCCCCCCCCCCCCCCCCCCCCCCCCCCCCCCCCCCCCCCCCCCCCCCCCCCCCCCCCCCCCCCCCCCCCCCCCCCCCCCCCCCCCCCCCCCCCCCCCCCCCCCCCCCCCCCCCCCCCCCCCCCCCCCCCCCCCCCCCCCCCCCCCCCCCCCCCCCCCCCCCCCCCCCCCCCCCCCCCCCCCCCCCCCCCCCCCCCCCCCCCCCCCCCCCCCCCCCCCCCCCCCCCCCCCCCCCCCCCCCCCCCCCCCCCCCCCCCCCCCCCCCCCCCCCCCCCCCCCCCCCCCCCCCCCCCCCCCCCCCCCCCCCCCCCCCCCCCCCCCCCCCCCCCCCCCCCCCCCCCCCCCCCCCCCCCCCCCCCCCCCCCCCCCCCCCCCCCCCCCCCCCCCCCCCCCCCCCCCCCCCCCCCCCCCCCCCCCCCCCCCCCCCCCCCCCCCCCCCCCCCCCCCCCCCCCCCCCCCCCCCCCCCCCCCCCCCCCCCCCCCCCCCCCCCCCCCCCCCCCCCCCCCCCCCCCCCCCCCCCCCCCCCCCCCCCCCCCCCCCCCCCCCCCCCCCCCCCCCCCCCCCCCCCCCCCCCCCCCCCCCCCCCCCCCCCCCCCCCCCCCCCCCCCCCCCCCCCCCCCCCCCCCCCCCCCCCCCCCCCCCCCCCCCCCCCCCCCCCCCCCCCCCCCCCCCCCCCCCCCCCCCCCCCCCCCCCCCCCCCCCCCCCCCCCCCCCCCCCCCCCCCCCCCCCCCCCCCCCCCCCCCCCCCCCCCCCCCCCCCCCCCCCCCCCCCCCCCCCCCCCCCCCCCCCCCCCCCCCCCCCCCCCCCCCCCCCCCCCCCCCCCCCCCCCCCCCCCCCCCCCCCCCCCCCCCCCCCCCCCCCCCCCCCCCCCCCCCCCCCCCCCCCCCCCCCCCCCCCCCCCCCCCCCCCCCCCCCCCCCCCCCCCCCCCCCCCCCCCCCCCCCCCCCCCCCCCCCCCCCCCCCCCCCCCCCCCCCCCCCCCCCCCCCCCCCCCCCCCCCCCCCCCCCCCCCCCCCCCCCCCCCCCCCCCCCCCCCCCCCCCCCCCCCCCCCCCCCCCCCCCCCCCCCCCCCCCCCCCCCCCCCCCCCCCCCCCCCCCCCCCCCCCCCCCCCCCCCCCCCCCCCCCCCCCCCCCCCCCCCCCCCCCCCCCCCCCCCCCCCCCCCCCCCCCCCCCCCCCCCCCCCCCCCCCCCCCCCCCCCCCCCCCCCCCCCCCCCCCCCCCCCCCCCCCCCCCCCCCCCCCCCCCCCCCCCCCCCCCCCCCCCCCCCCCCCCCCCCCCCCCCCCCCCCCCCCCCCCCCCCCCCCCCCCCCCCCCCCCCCCCCCCCCCCCCCCCCCCCCCCCCCCCCCCCCCCCCCCCCCCCCCCCCCCCCCCCCCCCCCCCCCCCCCCCCCCCCCCCCCCCCCCCCCCCCCCCCCCCCCCCCCCCCCCCCCCCCCCCCCCCCCCCCCCCCCCCCCCCCCCCCCCCCCCCCCCCCCCCCCCCCCCCCCCCCCCCCCCCCCCCCCCCCCCCCCCCCCCCCCCCCCCCCCCCCCCCCCCCCCCCCCCCCCCCCCCCCCCCCCCCCCCCCCCCCCCCCCCCCCCCCCCCCCCCCCCCCCCCCCCCCCCCCCCCCCCCCCCCCCCCCCCCCCCCCCCCCCCCCCCCCCCCCCCCCCCCCCCCCCCCCCCCCCCCCCCCCCCCCCCCCCCCCCCCCCCCCCCCCCCCCCCCCCCCCCCCCCCCCCCCCCCCCCCCCCCCCCCCCCCCCCCCCCCCCCCCCCCCCCCCCCCCCCCCCCCCCCCCCCCCCCCCCCCCCCCCCCCCCCCCCCCCCCCCCCCCCCCCCCCCCCCCCCCCCCCCCCCCCCCCCCCCCCCCCCCCCCCCCCCCCCCCCCCCCCCCCCCCCCCCCCCCCCCCCCCCCCCCCCCCCCCCCCCCCCCCCCCCCCCCCCCCCCCCCCCCCCCCCCCCCCCCCCCCCCCCCCCCCCCCCCCCCCCCCCCCCCCCCCCCCCCCCCCCCCCCCCCCCCCCCCCCCCCCCCCCCCCCCCCCCCCCCCCCCCCCCCCCCCCCCCCCCCCCCCCCCCCCCCCCCCCCCCCCCCCCCCCCCCCCCCCCCCCCCCCCCCCCCCCCCCCCCCCCCCCCCCCCCCCCCCCCCCCCCCCCCCCCCCCCCCCCCCCCCCCCCCCCCCCCCCCCCCCCCCCCCCCCCCCCCCCCCCCCCCCCCCCCCCCCCCCCCCCCCCCCCCCCCCCCCCCCCCCCCCCCCCCCCCCCCCCCCCCCCCCCCCCCCCCCCCCCCCCCCCCCCCCCCCCCCCCCCCCCCCCCCCCCCCCCCCCCCCCCCCCCCCCCCCCCCCCCCCCCCCCCCCCCCCCCCCCCCCCCCCCCCCCCCCCCCCCCCCCCCCCCCCCCCCCCCCCCCCCCCCCCCCCCCCCCCCCCCCCCCCCCCCCCCCCCCCCCCCCCCCCCCCCCCCCCCCCCCCCCCCCCCCCCCCCCCCCCCCCCCCCCCCCCCCCCCCCCCCCCCCCCCCCCCCCCCCCCCCCCCCCCCCCCCCCCCCCCCCCCCCCCCCCCCCCCCCCCCCCCCCCCCCCCCCCCCCCCCCCCCCCCCCCCCCCCCCCCCCCCCCCCCCCCCCCCCCCCCCCCCCCCCCCCCCCCCCCCCCCCCCCCCCCCCCCCCCCCCCCCCCCCCCCCCCCCCCCCCCCCCCCCCCCCCCCCCCCCCCCCCCCCCCCCCCCCCCCCCCCCCCCCCCCCCCCCCCCCCCCCCCCCCCCCCCCCCCCCCCCCCCCCCCCCCCCCCCCCCCCCCCCCCCCCCCCCCCCCCCCCCCCCCCCCCCCCCCCCCCCCCCCCCCCCCCCCCCCCCCCCCCCCCCCCCCCCCCCCCCCCCCCCCCCCCCCCCCCCCCCCCCCCCCCCCCCCCCCCCCCCCCCCCCCCCCCCCCCCCCCCCCCCCCCCCCCCCCCCCCCCCCCCCCCCCCCCCCCCCCCCCCCCCCCCCCCCCCCCCCCCCCCCCCCCCCCCCCCCCCCCCCCCCCCCCCCCCCCCCCCCCCCCCCCCCCCCCCCCCCCCCCCCCCCCCCCCCCCCCCCCCCCCCCCCCCCCCCCCCCCCCCCCCCCCCACTTGGCCCACACAACCTTCTGGGGCTGGTGGCCCCACCTGGTGGACCCCCGGGACCCTCCCGGTGGTCCCGGTACGTTACCGATAGCACCCGAAACTTTTCTGGTGACCAAAACGGGACTTCCCATATATAAATCTTTACCTCCGGACCATTCCAGAACTCCTCGTGATGTTCGGGGTCTCATCCGGGACTCCAAACAACATTCGGTAACCGCGTACATACTTTCCCTATAACCCTAGCATCATCGAACCTTAAGTGTGTAGACCCTACGGGTTCGGGAGTCATGCAGACATGGCCGGGACAACTCTCCATTCAATAACCAACAGCGGGATCTGGATACCCATGTTGGCTCCCACATGATCCACGATGATCTCATCGGATGAACCACGATGTCAAGGATTCAGTCAATCCCGTATACAATTCCCTTTGTCTACCGGTATAGCACTTGCCCGAGATTCGATCGTCGGTATCCCGATACCTTGTTCAATCTCATTACCGGCAAGTCTCTTTACTCGTTCCGTAACACATCATCCCGTGATCAACTCCTTGATCACACTGTGCACATTATGATGATGTCCTATTGAGTGGGCCCAGAGATACCTCTCCGTTTACACGGAGTGACAAATCCCAGTCTCGATTCGTGCCAACCCAACAGACACTTTCGGAGATACCTGTAGTGCACCTTTATAGCCACCCAGTTACGTTGTGACATTTGGTACACCCAAAGCATTCCTACGGTATCCGGGAGTTGCACAATCTCATGGTCTAAGGAAATGATACCTGAAATTAGAAAAGCTTTAGCATACGAACTACACGATCTTGTGCTAGGCTTAGGATTGGGTCTTGTCCATCACATCATTCTCCTAATGATGTGATCCCGTTATCAGCGACATCCAATGTCCATGGTCAGGAAACCGTAACCATCTGTTGATCAACGAGCTAGTCAACTAGAGGCTTAGATCAATCTATGGAGAGACTAGCAACGAGAGAGAGGAGTGCATCTTCATACCCTTGAAGATCGCAGTGCGGAAGCGTTACAAGAACGCGGATGAAGGAGTCGTACTCGTAGCGATTCAGATCGCGGTCGATTCCGATCTAAGCGCCGAACAACGACGCCTCCGCGTTGAACACATGTACAGCCCGGTGACATCTCCCACGCCTTGATCCAGCAAGGAGAGAGGAGAGGTTGGGGAAGGCGTGGTGGTGGTGGAGGAGCGCGGGACTCCAGCAGGGCTTCGCCAAGCACTATGAGAGACGAGGAGGGAGAGAGGTAGGGCTGCGCCAAGAGAGAGATCAAATCGCGTGTTGGGCAGCCCCCAATACCTCAAGTATATATAGGGGAAGGGGAGGGGCTGCGCCCCCATCTAGGGTTCCC
>JAAAWM010009454.1:0-23643 GCA_036873465.1 Thinopyrum obtusiflorum | reverse complement strand
AAGCCAAGTTCTATAATGAAAAATTCCCACTAGTATATGAAAGTGACAAAACAATAGACTCTCTATCATGAAGATTATGGTGCTACTTTGAAGCACAAGTGTGGTAAAAGGATAGTAACATTGTCCCATCTCTCTTTTTCTCTCATTGTTTTTGGGCCTTCTCTTTTTTTATGGCCTTTCCCTCTTTTTTTATTCCTCACTTGGGACAATGCTCTAGAAAATGATGATCATCACACTTCTATTTATTTACAACTCAATGATTACAACTCGATACTAGAACAAAGTATGACTCTATATGAATACTTCCGGCGGTGTACCGAGATAGGCAATGAACCAAGAGTGACATGTATGAAAGAATTATGAACGGTGGCTTTGCCACAAATACTATGTCAACTACATGATCATGCAAAGCAATATGACAATGATAAATGTGTCATTATAAACGGAACGGTGGAAAGTTGCATGGCAATATATCCCGGAATGGCTATGGAAATGCCATAATAGGTAGGTATGGTGGCTGTTTTGGGGAAGATATAAGGAGGTTTATGTGTGAAAGAGCGTATCATATCACGGGGTTTGGGGGGGGGGGGGGGGGGGGGGGGGGGGGGGGGGGGGGGGGGGGGGGGGGGGGGGGGGGGGGGGGGGGGGGGGGGGGGGGGGGGGGGGGGGGGGGGGGGGGGGGGGGGGGGGGGGGGGGGGGGGGGGGGGGGGGGGGGGGGGGGGGGGGGGGGGGGGGGGGGGGGGGGGGGGGGGGGGGGGGGGGGGGGGGGGGGGGGGGGGGGGGGGGGGGGGGGGGGGGGGGGGGGGGGGGGGGGGGGGGGGGGGGGGGGGGGGGGGGGGGGGGGGGGGGGGGGGGGGGGGGGGGGGGGGGGGGGGGGGGGGGGGGGGGGGGGGGGGGGGGGGGGGGGGGGGGGGGGGGGGGGGGGGGGGGGGGGGGGGGGGGGGGGGGGGGGGGGGGGGGGGGGGGGGGGGGGGGGGGGGGGGGGGGGGGGGGGGGGGGGGGGGGGGGGGGGGGGGGGGGGGGGGGGGGGGGGGGGGGGGGGGGGGGGGGGGGGGGGGGGGGGGGGGGGGGGGGGGGGGGGGGGGGGGGGGGGGGGGGGGGGGGGGGGGGGGGGGGGGGGGGGGGGGGGGGGGGGGGGGGGGGGGGGGGGGGGGGGGGGGGGGGGGGGGGGGGGGGGGGGGGGGGGGGGGGGGGGGGGGGGGGGGGGGGGGGGGGGGGGGGGGGGGGGGGGGGGGGGGGGGGGGGGGGGGGGGGGGGGGGGGGGGGGGGGGGGGGGGGGGGGGGGGGGGGGGGGGGGGGGGGGGGGGGGGGGGGGGGGGGGGGGGGGGGGGGGGGGGGGGGGGGGGGGGGGGGGGGGGGGGGGGGGGGGGGGGGGGGGGGGGGGGGGGGGGGGGGGGGGGGGGGGGGGGGGGGGGGGGGGGGGGGGGGGGGGGGGGGGGGGGGGGGGGGGGGGGGGGGGGGGGGGGGGGGGGGGGGGGGGGGGGGGGGGGGGGGGGGGGGGGGGGGGGGGGAAGCTTCATCCACACAAAACTCAACAAGGACTCGTGAGATAGGTTAGTATAAACCATTGCAAAAACCTTATCATATTTTCCTATATAAAATCACTAAAATTATTATTCAACATTGCATACTAAATGTCTCTGCATATTTAATAGTCCTATCCTCAAATAGAATCATTAAAGAAGCAAACATATGCAAACAATGCAAACATAAGAGCAATCTGCCTAAACAGGATAGTCTGTAAAGAATGCTGCAACATCCATACTTCCCTAGCTCCAAAAATTATGAAATAAAATTCCCACTGTAGTAAATTTATCAGAGCTTAATATTCAAAGGGTTTAAACATTTTATCACATTCTGACTTTTCTAGGGAATTATTGCAACAGCGGTAAACTTTCTGTTTTCAAACAGCAACATGTATACTTGTAACATAGGCATAGTAAAGGCTATCAATGCCACTTCTATTGAAATAAAAGATGAAAAACATTGTTATAAATAACATAAATCAAATCCTAACAAAATAAATTGATGCTCCAAGCAAAACACATATCATGTGGTGAATAAAAATATAGCTCCAAGTAAAGTTACCGATGGAAGTAGACGAAAGAGGGGATGCCTTCCGGGGCATCCCCAAGCTTAGGCTCTTGGCTATCATTGAATATTACCTTGGGGTGCCTTGGGAATCCCCAGGCTTAGTCTCTTGACACTCCTTATTCCATAGTCCATCGATTCTTTACCCAAAACTTGAAAACTTCACAACACAAAACTTAACAGAAAACTCGTAAGCTCCATTAGTATAAGAAAATAAATCACCACTTCAAGGTACTGTAATGAACTCATTATTTATTTATATTGGTGTTAAACCTACTGTATTCCAACTCCTCTATGGTTTATAAACTATTTTACTAGCCATAGATTCATCAAAATAAGTAAACAACACATGAAAACCGGAATCTGTCAAAAACAGAACAGTCTGTAGTAATATGAATCAAACGTATACTTCTGGAGATCATAAAATTCTCAAATAAATTTCTGGACCTGAGGAATTTATCTATTAATCATCTTCACAAAGAATTAACTAAATAGCACTCTCCAATAAAAAATGGCAGCTAATCTCGTGAGCGCTAAAGTTTCTGTTTTTTACAGCATGATCAACAAGACTTTCCCAAAGTCTTCCCAAAGGTTCTAATTGGCACAAACACTAATTAAAAGCATATGACCACATATAAACAGAGTCTAGTATTACTAAACAGGAACAAAACGCAAGGAATAAAAAAATAAAATTGGGTTGCCTCCCAACAAGCGCTATCGTTTAATGCCCCTAGCTAGGCATGATTATTTCAATGATACTCACATAAAGGATAAGAATTGTAACATAAAGAGAGCATCATGAAGAATATGACTAGCACATTTAAGTCTAACATACTTCCTATGCATAGAGATTTTGTGAGCAAACAACTTATGGGAACAATCATCAACTTGCATAGGAAGGTAAAATAAGCATAACTTCGAAACTTTAAGCACATAGAGAGGAAACTTGATATTATTACAATTCCTACAAGCATATGTTCCTCCCTCATAATAATTTTCAGTAGCGTCATGAATGAATTCAACAATATAACCAGCACCTAAAGCATTCATTTCATGATCTACAAGCATAAAAATTTTATTACTCTCCACACAAGCAAAATTCTTCTCATGAATAATGGGAGTATCATAGGAAACTCGAATACTATAAATTGTTTCCATATTAAAAGAGTAAGGTTCAGAGAAGGGTAATCATAATCATGACAAGTTTTATAAATATAATCACTACTTTTTATAGCATAAGTATCATCACAATAATCATCATAAGTAGGGGGCATGCTATCATCATTATAAACTTGCATATCAAAACTCGGGAGACTAAAAATATCATCTTCATTAATCATAGCTTCCCTAAGCTTCGGACAAACATTAATTGCAGCAAATATATTCTCAAATATGTAATCCTCATCAAACATAGCCTCCCCAATCTTGGGCCTTTTCATATCATAAGCATAATCACTCTCATCATTAATAGTATAGATAGCACCGATAGTATGGCAATTATTATATTCTTCCAAGCAAGTGCAAAAAAGATTTTCAAGATCATAAGAAGTATCATTATCTTCCACAATTATATTTTAATGAGGCACAATAGTAATAGGAGTAGCATTATTTGGGAGATATATCTTTTTACCTCTCTTCCTTGGGGGGGGGGGGGGGGGGGGGGGGGGGGGGGGGGGGGGGGGGGGGGGGGGGGGGGGGGGGGGGGGGGGGGGGGGGGGGGGGGGGGGGGGGGGGGGGGGGGGGGGGGGGGGGGGGGGGGGGGGGGGGGGGGGGGGGGGGGGGGGGGGGGGGGGGGGGGGGGGGGGGGGGGGGGGGGGGGGGGGGGGGGGGGGGGGGGGGGGGGGGGGGGGGGGGGGGGGGGGGGGGGGGGGGGGGGGGGGGGGGGGGGGGGGGGGGGGGGGGGGGGGGGGGGGGGGGGGGGGGGGGGGGGGGGGGGGGGGGGGGGGGGGGGGGGGGGGGGGGGGGGGGGGGGGGGGGGGGGGGGGGGGGGGGGGGGGGGGGGGGGGGGGGGGGGGGGGGGGGGGGGGGGGGGGGGGGGGGGGGGGGGGGGGGGGGGGGGGGGGGGGGGGGGGGGGGGGGGGGGGGGGGGGGGGGGGGGGGGGGGGGGGGGGGGGGGGGGGGGGGGGGGGGGGGGGGGGGGGGGGGGGGGGGGGGGGGGGGGGGGGGGGGGGGGGGGGGGGGGGGGGGGGGGGGGGGGGGGGGGGGGGGGGGGGGGGGGGGGGGGGGGGGGGGGGGGGGGGGGGGGGGGGGGGGGGGGGGGGGGGGGGGGGGGGGGGGGGGGGGGGGGGGGGGGGGGGGGGGGGGGGGGGGGGGGGGGGGGGGGGGGGGGGGGGGGGGGGGGGGGGGGGGGGGGGGGGGGGGGGGGGGGGGGGGGGGGGGGGGGGGGGGGGGGGGGGGGGGGGGGGGGGGGGGGGGGGGGGGGGGGGGGGGGGGGGGGGGGGGGGGGGGGGGGGGGGGGGGGGGGGGGGGGGGGGGGGGGGGGGGGGGGGGGGGGGGGGGGGGGGGGGGGGGGGGGGGGGGGGGGGGGGGGGGGGGGGGGGGGGGGGGGGGGGGGGGGGGGGGGGGGGGGGGGGGGGGGGGGGGGGGGGGGGGGGGGGGGGGGGGGGGGGGGGGGGGGGGGGGGGGGGGGGGGGGGGGGGGGGGGGGGGGGGGGGGGGGGGGGGGGGGGGGGGGGGGGGGGGGGGGGGGGGGGGGGGGGGGGGGGGGGGGGGGGGGGGGGGGGGGGGGGGGGGGGGGGGGGGGGGGGGGGGGGGGGGGGGGGGGGGGGGGGGGGGGGGGGGGGGGGGGGGGGGGGGGGGGGGGGGGGGGGGGGGGGGGGGGGGGGGGGGGGGGGGGGGGGGGGGGGGGGGGGGGGGGGGGGGGGGGGGGGGGGGGGGGGGGGGGGGGGGGGGGGGGGGGGGGGGGGGGGGGGGGGGGGGGGGGGGGGGGGGGGGGGGGGGGGGGGGGGGGGGGGGGGGGGGGGGGGGGGGGGGGGGGGGGGGGGGGGGGGGGGGGGGGGGGGGGGGGGGGGGGGGGGGGGGGGGGGGGGGGGGGGGGGGGGGGGGGGGGGGGGGGGGGGGGGGGGGGGGGGGGGGGGGGGGGGGGGGGGGGGGGGGGGGGGGGGGGGGGGGGGGGGGGGGGGGGGGGGGGGGGGATCGTGTCCAAAAATTGTGATGACTTCATTTCCCTTGCACATCATAATGAACTTAGTTTGTTCTTGGGTTATGAAGAAATGAAACATATAACTAAGGATATTCCAAAATTTGCCCTTGATAGAGTTCTTCATTTTGATCTAGAGGAAATTTATATGTATTGCGCGGTGAATTGCATTGAAAATCCTTATATTGCCAATTACATAAAGGGGGGGGGGGGGGGGGGGGGGGGGGGGGGGGGGGGGGGGGGGGGGGGGGGGGGGGGGGGGGGGGGGGGGGGGGGGGGGGGGGGGGGGGGGGGGGGGGGGGGGGGGGGGGGGGGGGGGGGATTAATAAGGAGCTCCAAAAAGAGGATTGAACCCACACATGATGTGGTGAAGAAGAAGAAAAGAAAAAGGAAGAGAGGTAAAAAGATATCTCTCCCAAATAATGCTGCTCCTATTACTATTGTGCCTCATGAAAATATAATTGTGGAAGATAATGATACTTCTTATGATCTTGAAAATCTTTTTGGCACTTGCTTGGAAGAATATGATAATTGCTATACTATTGGTGCTATCCATACTATTAATGATGAGAGTGATTATGCTTATGATATGAAAAGGCCCAAGCTTGGGGATGCTATGTTTGATGAAGATGATGTTTTTGAGAATATATTTGCTGCAATTAATGTTTGTCCCAAGCTTGGGGATGCTACGCTTAATGAAGATGATATTTTTAGTATCCCAAGTTTTGATATGCAAATTTATAATGATAATAACATGCCTCCTACTTATGATAATTATTGTGATGATACATATGCTATAAAAAGTAGTGAGGATTATATTTATAAAACTTGTCATGATTATGGTTACCCCTTTTCTGAACATTACTCTTTTAATGTGGAAACAATTTATAGTATCCAAGTCTCTTATGATACTCCCACTATCCCGAATGAGAAGAATTTTGCTTATGTGGAGAGTAATAAATTTTCTATGCTTGTAGATCATGAAAAGAATGCTTTAGGTGCTGGTTATATTGTTGAATTCAATCATGGTCCTACTGAAAATTATTATGAGGGAGGAATATATTCTTGTAGGAATTGCAATAATACCAAGTTTCCTCTCTATGTGGGGGGGGGGGGGGGGGGGGGGGGGGGGGGGGGGGGGGGGGGGGGGGGGGGGGGGGGGGGGGGGGGGGGGGGGGGGGGGGGGGGGGGGGGGGGGGGGGGGGGGGGGGGGGGGGGGGGGGGGGGGGGGGGGGGGGGGGGGGGGGGGGGGGGGGGGGGGGGGGGGGGGGGGGGGGGGGGGGGGGGGGGGGGGGGGGGGGGGGGGGGGGGGGGGGGGGGGGGGGGGGGGGGGGGGGGGGGGGGGGGGGGGGGGGGGGGGGGGGGGGGGGGGGGGGGGGGGGGGGGGGGGGGGGGGGGGGGGGGGGGGGGGGGGGGGGGGGGGGGGGGGGGGGGGGGGGGGGGGGGGGGGGGGGGGGGGGGGGGGGGGGGGGGGGGGGGGGGGGGGGGGGGGGGGGGGGGGGGGGGGGGGGGGGGGGGGGGGGGGGGGGGGGGGGGGGGGGGGGGGGGGGGGGGGGGGGGGGGGGGGGGGGGGGGGGGGGGGGGGGGGGGGGGGGGGGGGGGGGGGGGGGGGGGGGGGGGGGGGGGGGGGGGGGGGGGGGGGGGGGGGGGGGGGGGGGGGGGGGGGGGGGGGGGGGGGGGGGGGGGGGGGGGGGGGGGGGGGGGGGGGGGGGGGGGGGGGGGGGGGGGGGGGGGGGGGGGGGGGGGGGGGGGGGGGGGGGGGGGGGGGGGGGGGGGGGGGGGGGGGGGGGGGGGGGGGGGGGGGGGGGGGGGGGGGGGGGGGGGGGGGGGGGGGGGGGGGGGGGGGGGGGGGGGGGGGGGGGGGGGGGGGGGGGGGGGGGGGGGGGGGGGGGGGGGGGGGGGGGGGGGGGGGGGGGGGGGGGGGGGGGGGGGGGGGGGGGGGGGGGGGGGGGGGGGGGGGGGGGGGGGGGGGGGGGGGGGGGGGGGGGGGGGGGGGGGGGGGGGGGGGGGGGGGGGGGGGGGGGGGGGGGGGGGGGGGGGGGGGGGGGGGGGGGGGGGGGGGGGGGGGGGGGGGGGGGGGGGGGGGGGGGGGGGGGGGGGGGGGGGGGGGGGGGGGGGGGGGGGGGGGGGGGGGGGGGGGGGGGGGGGGGGGGGGGGGGGGGGGGGGGGGGGGGGGGGGGGGGGGGGGGGGGGGGGGGGGGGGGGGGGGGGGGGGGGGGGGGGGGGGGGGGGGGGGGGGGGGGGGGGGGGGGGGGGGGGGGGGGGGGGGGGGGGGGGGGGGGGGGGGGGGGGGGGGGGGGGGGGGGGGGGGGGGGGGGGGGGGGGGGGGGGGGGGGGGGGGGGGGGGGGGGGGGGGGGGGGGGGGGGGGGGGGGGGGGGGGGGGGGGGGGGGGGGGGGGGGGGGGGGGGGGGGGGGGGGGGGGGGGGGGGGGGGGGGGGGGGGGGGGGGGGGGGGGGGGGGGGGGGGGGGGGGGGGGGGGGGGGGGGGGGGGGGGGGGGGGGGGGGGGGGGGGGGGGGGGGGGGGGGGGGGGGGGGGGGGGGGGGGGGGGGGGGGGGGGGGGGGGGGGGGGGGGGGGGGGGGGGGGGGGGGGGGGGGGGGGGGGGGGGGGGGGGGGGGGGGGGGGGGGGGGGGGGGGGGGGGGGGGGGGGGGGGGGGGGGGGGGGGGGGGGGGGGGGGGGGGGGGGGGGGGGGGGGGGGGGGGGGGGGGGGGGGGGGGGGGGGGGGGGGGGGGGGGGGGGGGGGGGGGGGGGGGGGGGGGGGGGGGGGGGGGGGGGGGGGGGGGGGGGGGGGGGGGGGGGGGGGGGGGGGGGGGGGGGGGGGGGGGGGGGGGGGGGGGGGGGGGGGGGGGGGGGGGGGGGGGGGGGGGGGGGGGGGGGGGGGGGGGGGGGGGGGGGGGGGGGGGGGGGGGGGGGGGGGGGGGGGGGGGGGGGGGGGGGGGGGGGGGGGGGGGGGGGGGGGGGGGGGGGGGGGGGGGGGGGGGGGGGGGGGGGGGGGGGGGGGGGGGGGGGGGGGGGGGGGGGGGGGGGGGGGGGGGGGGGGGGGGGGGGGGGGGGGGGGGGGGGGGGGGGGGGGGGGGGGGGGGGGGGGGGGGGGGGGGGGGGGGGGGGGGGGGGGGGGGGGGGGGGGGGGGGGGGGGGGGGGGGGGGGGGGGGGGGGGGGGGGGGGGGGGGGGGGGGGGGGGGGGGGGGGGGGGGGGGGGGGGGGGGGGGGGGGGGGGGGGGGGGGGGGGGGGGGGGGGGGGGGGGGGGGGGGGGGGGGGGGGGGGGGGGGGGGGGGGGGGGGGGGGGGGGGGGGGGGGGGGGGGGGGGGGGGGGGGGGGGGGGGGGGGGGGGGGGGGGGGGGGGGGGGGGGGGGGGGGGGGGGGGGGGGGGGGGGGGGGGGGGGGGGGGGGGGGGGGGGGGGGGGGGGGGGGGGGGGGGGGGGGGGGGGGGGGGGGGGGGGGGGGGGGGGGGGGGGGGGGGGGGGGGGGGGGGGGGGGGGGGGGGGGGGGGGGGGGGGGGGGGGGGGGGGGGGGGGGGGGGGGGGGGGGGGGGGGGGGGGGGGGGGGGGGGGGGGGGGGGGGGGGGGGGGGGGGGGGGGGGGGGGGGGGGGGGGGGGGGGGGGGGGGGGGGGGGGGGGGGGGGGGGGGGGGGGGGGGGGGGGGGGGGGGGGGGGGGGGGGGGGGGGGGGGGGGGGGGGGGGGGGGGGGGGGGGGGGGGGGGGGGGGGGGGGGGGGGGGGGGGGGGGGGGGGGGGGGGGGGGGGGGGGGGGGGGGGGGGGGGGGGGGGGGGGGGGGGGGGGGGGGGGGGGGGGGGGGGGGGGGGGGGGGGGGGGGGGGGGGGGGGGGGGGGGGGGGGGGGGGGGGGGGGGGGGGGGGGGGGGGGGGGGGGGGGGGGGGGGGGGGGGGGGGGGGGGGGGGGGGGGGGGGGGGGGGGGGGGGGGGGGGGGGGGGGGGGGGGGGGGGGGGGGGGGGGGGGGGGGGGGGGGGGGGGGGGGGGGGGGGGGGGGGGGGGGGGGGGGGGGGGGGGGGGGGGGGGGGGGGGGGGGGGGGGGGGGGGGGGGGGGGGGGGGGGGGGGGGGGGGGGGGGGGGGGGGGGGGGGGGGGGGGGGGGGGGGGGGGGGGGGGGGGGGGGGGGGGGGGGGGGGGGGGGGGGGGGGGGGGGGGGGGGGGGGGGGGGGGGGGGGGGGGGGGGGGGGGGGGGGGGGGGGGGGGGGGGGGGGGGGGGGGGGGGGGGGGGGGGGGGGGGGGGGGGGGGGGGGGGGGGGGGGGGGGGGGGGGGGGGGGGGGGGGGGGGGGGGGGGGGGGGGGGGGGGGGGGGGGGGGGGGGGGGGGGGGGGGGGGGGGGGGGGGGGGGGGGGGGGGGGGGGGGGGGGGGGGGGGGGGGGGGGGGGGGGGGGGGGGGGGGGGGGGGGGGGGGGGGGGGGGGGGGGGGGGGGGGGGGGGGGGGGGGGGGGGGGGGGGGGGGGGGGGGGGGGGGGGGGGGGGGGGGGGGGGGGGGGGGGGGGGGGGGGGGGGGGGGGGGGGGGGGGGGGGGGGGGGGGGGGGGGGGGGGGGGGGGGGGGGGGGGGGGGGGGGGGGGGGGGGGGGGGGGGGGGGGGGGGGGGGGGGGGGGGGGGGGGGGGGGGGGGGGGGGGGGGGGGGGGGGGGGGGGGGGGGGGGGGGGGGGGGGGGGGGGGGGGGGGGGGGGGGGGGGGGGGGGGGGGGGGGGGGGGGGGGGGGGGGGGGGGGGGGGGGGGGGGGGGGGGGGGGGGGGGGGGGGGGGGGGGGGGGGGGGGGGGGGGGGGGGGGGGGGGGGGGGGGGGGGGGGGGGGGGGGGGGGGGGGGGGGGGGGGGGGGGGGGGGGGGGGGGGGGGGGGGGGGGGGGGGGGGGGGGGGGGGGGGGGGGGGGGGGGGGGGGGGGGGGGGGGGGGGGGGGGGGGGGGGGGGGGGGGGGGGGGGGGGGGGGGGGGGGGGGGGGGGGGGGGGGGGGGGGGGGGGGGGGGGGGGGGGGGGGGGGGGGGGGGGGGGGGGGGGGGGGGGGGGGGGGGGGGGGGGGGGGGGGGGGGGGGGGGGGGGGGGGGGGGGGGGGGGGGGGGGGGGGGGGGGGGGGGGGGGGGGGGGGGGGGGGGGGGGGGGGGGGGGGGGGGGGGGGGGGGGGGGGGGGGGGGGGGGGGGGGGGGGGGGGGGGGGGGGGGGGGGGGGGGGGGGGGGGGGGGGGGGGGGGGGGGGGGGGGGGGGGGGGGGGGGGGGGGGGGGGGGGGGGGGGGGGGGGGGGGGGGGGGGGGGGGGGGGGGGGGGGGGGGGGGGGGGGGGGGGGGGGGGGGGGGGGGGGGGGGGGGGGGGGGGGGGGGGGGGGGGGGGGGGGGGGGGGGGGGGGGGGGGGGGGGGGGGGGGGGGGGGGGGGGGGGGGGGGGGGGGGGGGGGGGGGGGGGGGGGGGGGGGGGGGGGGGGGGGGGGGGGGGGGGGGGGGGGGGGGGGGGGGGGGGGGGGGGGGGGGGGGGGGGGGGGGGGGGGGGGGGGGGGGGGGGGGGGGGGGGGGGGGGGGGGGGGGGGGGGGGGGGGGGGGGGGGGGGGGGGGGGGGGGGGGGGGGGGGGGGGGGGGGGGGGGGGGGGGGGGGGGGGGGGGGGGGGGGGGGGGGGGGGGGGGGGGGGGGGGGGGGGGGGGGGGGGGGGGGGGGGGGGGGGGGGGGGGGGGGGGGGGGGGGGGGGGGGGGGGGGGGGGGGGGGGGGGGGGGGGGGGGGGGGGGGGGGGGGGGGGGGGGGGGGGGGGGGGGGGGGGGGGGGGGGGGGGGGGGGGGGGGGGGGGGGGGGGGGGGGGGGGGGGGGGGGGGGGGGGGGGGGGGGGGGGGGGGGGGGGGGGGGGGGGGGGGGGGGGGGGGGGGGGGGGGGGGGGGGGGGGGGGGGGGGGGGGGGGGGGGGGGGGGGGGGGGGGGGGGGGGGGGGGGGGGGGGGGGGGGGGGGGGGGGGGGGGGGGGGGGGGGGGGGGGGGGGGGGGGGGGGGGGGGGGGGGGGGGGGGGGGGGGGGGGGGGGGGGGGGGGGGGGGGGGGGGGGGGGGGGGGGGGGGGGGGGGGGGGGGGGGGGGGGGGGGGGGGGGGGGGGGGGGGGGGGGGGGGGGGGGGGGGGGGGGGGGGGGGGGGGGGGGGGGGGGGGGGGGGGGGGGGGGGGGGGGGGGGGGGGGGGGGGGGGGGGGGGGGGGGGGGGGGGGGGGGGGGGGGGGGGGGGGGGGGGGGGGGGGGGGGGGGGGGGGGGGGGGGGGGGGGGGGGGGGGGGGGGGGGGGGGGGGGGGGGGGGGGGGGGGGGGGGGGGGGGGGGGGGGGGGGGGGGGGGGGGGGGGGGGGGGGGGGGGGGGGGGGGGGGGGGGGGGGGGGGGGGGGGGGGGGGGGGGGGGGGGGGGGGGGGGGGGGGGGGGGGGGGGGGGGGGGGGGGGGGGGGGGGGGGGGGGGGGGGGGGGGGGGGGGGGGGGGGGGGGGGGGGGGGGGGGGGGGGGGGGGGGGGGGGGGGGGGGGGGGGGGGGGGGGGGGGGGGGGGGGGGGGGGGGGGGGGGGGGGGGGGGGGGGGGGGGGGGGGGGGGGGGGGGGGGGGGGGGGGGGGGGGGGGGGGGGGGGGGGGGGGGGGGGGGGGGGGGGGGGGGGGGGGGGGGGGGGGGGGGGGGGGGGGGGGGGGGGGGGGGGGGGGGGGGGGGGGGGGGGGGGGGGGGGGGGGGGGGGGGGGGGGGGGGGGGGGGGGGGGGGGGGGGGGGGGGGGGGGGGGGGGGGGGGGGGGGGGGGGGGGGGGGGGGGGGGGGGGGGGGGGGGGGGGGGGGGGGGGGGGGGGGGGGGGGGGGGGGGGGGGGGGGGGGGGGGGGGGGGGGGGGGGGGGGGGGGGGGGGGGGGGGGGGGGGGGGGGGGGGGGGGGGGGGGGGGGGGGGGGGGGGGGGGGGGGGGGGGGGGGGGGGGGGGGGGGGGGGGGGGGGGGGGGGGGGGGGGGGGGGGGGGGGGGGGGGGGGGGGGGGGGGGGGGGGGGGGGGGGGGGGGGGGGGGGGGGGGGGGGGGGGGGGGGGGGGGGGGGGGGGGGGGGGGGGGGGGGGGGGGGGGGGGGGGGGGGGGGGGGGGGGGGGGGGGGGGGGGGGGGGGGGGGGGGGGGGGGGGGGGGGGGGGGGGGGGGGGGGGGGGGGGGGGGGGGGGGGGGGGGGGGGGGGGGGGGGGGGGGGGGGGGGGGGGGGGGGGGGGGGGGGGGGGGGGGGGGGGGGGGGGGGGGGGGGGGGGGGGGGGGGGGGGGGGGGGGGGGGGGGGGGGGGGGGGGGGGGGGGGGGGGGGGGGGGGGGGGGGGGGGGGGGGGGGGGGGGGGGGGGGGGGGGGGGGGGGGGGGGGGGGGGGGGGGGGGGGGGGGGGGGGGGGGGGGGGGGGGGGGGGGGGGGGGGGGGGGGGGGGGGGGGGGGGGGGGGGGGGGGGGGGGGGGGGGGGGGGGGGGGGGGGGGGGGGGGGGGGGGGGGGGGGGGGGGGGGGGGGGGGGGGGGGGGGGGGGGGGGGGGGGGGGGGGGGGGGGGGGGGGGGGGGGGGGGGGGGGGGGGGGGGGGGGGGGGGGGGGGGGGGGGGGGGGGGGGGGGGGGGGGGGGGGGGGGGGGGGGGGGGGGGGGGGGGGGGGGGGGGGGGGGGGGGGGGGGGGGGGGGGGGGGGGGGGGGGGGGGGGGGGGGGGGGGGGGGGGGGGGGGGGGGGGGGGGGGGGGGGGGGGGGGGGGGGGGGGGGGGGGGGGGGGGGGGGGGGGGGGGGGGGGGGGGGGGGGGGGGGGGGGGGGGGGGGGGGGGGGGGGGGGGGGGGGGGGGGGGGGGGGGGGGGGGGGGGGGGGGGGGGGGGGGGGGGGGGGGGGGGGGGGGGGGGGGGGGGGGGGGGGGGGGGGGGGGGGGGGGGGGGGGGGGGGGGGGGGGGGGGGGGGGGGGGGGGGGGGGGGGGGGGGGGGGGGGGGGGGGGGGGGGGGGGGGGGGGGGGGGGGGGGGGGGGGGGGGGGGGGGGGGGGGGGGGGGGGGGGGGGGGGGGGGGGGGGGGGGGGGGGGGGGGGGGGGGGGGGGGGGGGGGGGGGGGGGGGGGGGGGGGGGGGGGGGGGGGGGGGGGGGGGGGGGGGGGGGGGGGGGGGGGGGGGGGGGGGGGGGGGGGGGGGGGGGGGGGGGGGGGGGGGGGGGGGGGGGGGGGGGGGGGGGGGGGGGGGGGGGGGGGGGGGGGGGGGGGGGGGGGGGGGGGGGGGGGGGGGGGGGGGGGGGGGGGGGGGGGGGGGGGGGGGGGGGGGGGGGGGGGGGGGGGGGGGGGGGGGGGGGGGGGGGGGGGGGGGGGGGGGGGGGGGGGGGGGGGGGGGGGGGGGGGGGGGGGGGGGGGGGGGGGGGGGGGGGGGGGGGGGGGGGGGGGGGGGGGGGGGGGGGGGGGGGGGGGGGGGGGGGGGGGGGGGGGGGGGGGGGGGGGGGGGGGGGGGGGGGGGGGGGGGGGGGGGGGGGGGGGGGGGGGGGGGGGGGGGGGGGGGGGGGGGGGGGGGGGGGGGGGGGGGGGGGGGGGGGGGGGGGGGGGGGGGGGGGGGGGGGGGGGGGGGGGGGGGGGGGGGGGGGGGGGGGGGGGGGGGGGGGGGGGGGGGGGGGGGGGGGGGGGGGGGGGGGGGGGGGGGGGGGGGGGGGGGGGGGGGGGGGGGGGGGGGGGGGGGGGGGGGGGGGGGGGGGGGGGGGGGGGGGGGGGGGGGGGGGGGGGGGGGGGGGGGGGGGGGGGGGGGGGGGGGGGGGGGGGGGGGGGGGGGGGGGGGGGGGGGGGGGGGGGGGGGGGGGGGGGGGGGGGAAAAGGGTATCACCGGGGGGCTCTACCCCGACGGGCACCCTCACCGTGTCATGCCAGCCAACGAGCCAGCCCTCCACCGAGCTGTAAGTCAATCGTTAATTCCAAGGTACTGCGTTTCTCCTAGATCAATAACCAGGATTCGTCCTTTGCAGTCCGGCTAGCAGCTCTTCTCAACAGAGTTCATCTTCGGGGGATCTTCCTCCGGAGATGATGGAGAGCGAGACCCTATCCACCTCTCCGCCTCAAGCGGGCGACACCGAGGTGTCGTCACGGAGGAGTCCGGATCTGCCGAAGCCGGAAGCCAATGTATTAGTCATAGTTGTTATTCTGAAAATCATCCGTGGCCAGGAATGGCTCGGCAAGGCGGAGAGAATCAGGTGTCCGGTGCCACTTCCCGAAGGCTCGCCTGGTCCCACCATGGCCAAGATGCTTGACCGGGTACTAAGCAGAATGCCCTCAGGGAAAGACAAGGGGAAGAACAAAGAAACCGAACTCCACATGCTACACATCCGAACCGGGGGAATTGTTACCTCCCCTAAGGAGGATAGTCGGGAAGGGGAGGCTAAAGCCTCCTCCCCGCGGGGGAAGAAGAGGGCCGCCTCCGAAGACTTGGAGACGGAGATGCCCAAACCAGGGAAAAGGGTATCACCGGGGGGCTCTACCCCGACGGGCACCCTCACCGTGTCATGCCAGCCAACGAGCCAGCCCTCCACCGAGCTGTAAGTCAATCGTTAATTGTTAATCTACAACCTGAAGGTACTATGTTTCTCCTAGATTGATAACCATGATTCAATTTTTTGCAGTCCGACCAGCAGCTCCTCTCAACAGGGTTCGTCTTCGGGGGACCTTCCTCCGGAGATGATGGAGAGCGAGACCCTACCCCCTTCTCCGACTCATGAAGCGGGCGACACCGAGGTGTCGTCACGGAGGAGTCCGGATCTGCCGAAGCCGAAGGCCAATACGTCAGCCGCCCTGAGTCCGGATGTACTGACGGGCTTACTGGAGCGAGCTGCGCTCTCGGAGGTGCACCGCTCACTAATGAGTGCGGTGCTCAAGAAGATTTCATCCGCTACAAGCAGTTTGAATGAAGCATTCACAAGCCTGCTCAGAGGCTTTGCGGTACGTAATGAAGAATGCACTATTTCTTTGGCTGTGAGGCACGCGGTAGGTGTTCTCCATGTAGATAGTAGCCCCTGAGACTCTGGTTGCCCGCCCTAGGTGGCAAACGGGGGATCATAAACCAAAGATTTATGTTGTAAATATATGCAGGTACCTGTGGGTCCGGCCGCCGGTCCGGCCGTTGAAGTTGCCGAACTAACGAGGCAAATTGGGTCGATTGATGCCGATATCACGCTAGTGGATGAGCGGCTGCTCCACCGAGCTGTAAGTTAATCTACAACCTGAAGGTACTATGTTTCTCCTAGATTGATAACCATGATTCAATTTTTTGGGGGGGGGGGGGGGGGGGGGGGGGGGGGGGGGGGGGGGGGGGGGGGGGGGGGGGGGGGGGGGGGGGGGGGGGGGGGGGGGGGGGGGGGGGGGGGGGGGGGGGGGGGGGGGGGGGGGGGGGGGGGGGGGGGGGGGGGGGGGGGGGGGGGGGGGGGGGGGGGGGGGGGGGGGGGGGGGGGGGGGGGGGGGGGGGGGGGGGGGGGGGGGGGGGGGGGGGGGGGGGGGGGGGGGGGGGGGGGGGGGGGGGGGGGGGGGGGGGGGGGGGGGGGGGGGGGGGGGGGGGGGGGGGGGGGGGGGGGGGGGGGGGGGGGGGGGGGGGGGGGGGGGGGGGGGGGGGGGGGGGGGGGGGGGGGGGGGGGGGGGGGGGGGGGGGGGGGGGGGGGGGGGGGGGGGGGGGGGGGGGGGGGGGGGGGGGGGGGGGGGGGGGGGGGGGGGGGGGGGGGGGGGGGGGGGGGGGGGGGGGGGGGGGGGGGGGGGGGGGGGGGGGGGGGGGGGGGGGGGGGGGGGGGGGGGGGGGGGGGGGGGGGGGGGGGGGGGGGGGGGGGGGGGGGGGGGGGGGGGGGGGGGGGGGGGGGGGGGGGGGGGGGGGGGGGGGGGGGGGGGGGGGGGGGGGGGGGGGGGGGGGGGGGGGGGGGGGGGGGGGGGGGGGGGGGGGGGGGGGGGGGGGGGGGGGGGGGGGGGGGGGGGGGGGGGGGGGGGGGGGGGGGGGGGGGGGGGGGGGGGGGGGGGGGGGGGGGGGGGGGGGGGGGGGGGGGGGGGGGGGGGGGGGGGGGGGGGGGGGGGGGGGGGGGGGGGGGGGGGGGGGGGGGGGGGGGGGGGGGGGGGGGGGGGGGGGGGGGGGGGGGGGGGGGGGGGGGGGGGGGGGGGGGGGGGGGGGGGGGGGGGGGGGGGGGGGGGGGGGGGGGGGGGGGGGGGGGGGGGGGGGGGGGGGGGGGGGGGGGGGGGGGGGGGGGGGGGGGGGGGGGGGGGGGGGGGGGGGGGGGGGGGGGGGGGGGGGGGGGGGGGGGGGGGGGGGGGGGGGGGGGGGGGGGGGGGGGGGGGGGGGGGGGGGGGGGGGGGGGGGGGGGGGGGGGGGGGGGGGGGGGGGGGGGGGGGGGGGGGGGGGGGGGGGGGGGGGGGGGGGGGGGGGGGGGGGGGGGGGGGGGGGGGAGGCGGCAGGTTGACGCGGCAGATGCCGACATCGCGCTTGTGAACAAGCGGCTTGACGAGGCACAGGGTATGTATTTTCGGGTGGTTGATCAGGTGTTCGGCCCCCCTTCCCGAAGGCTCACCAGATCCCGTACTAGCCAGGATGCTTGAGCACACACCTTATCAAGTGCCATCAGGGGAAGATAAAGGGGGAATAAAGAAGCCGAAAGCGGGCCTCACGCATTACTCATCCAAACCGGGGGAATTAGTGTCTCCGCGAAGGAGGATAAATGGGGAGAAGAATCTAGAATCCCCTCCCCCCAAGGAAGGAAGAGGACCGCCTCTGAAGACCTAGAAACGAGGGTTTCCAAACGAGGGAAGAAACCTTCGCCAGGGGGCCCTGCCCCGGAGGGCATCCTTACCGCACAGTGCCCGCAAGGGGGTCAACCCTCCACTGAGCTGTAAGTGAACAAGAGTACTTTTGGTAAATATATCCTGCTTCATCTCCGAGGACAATAACCGAGACGTATGTCTTGCAGTTCGGATCGTAGCCCTTCTCGACAGAGTTCGTCTTCGGGGGATCTTCTTCCGGAGATGATGGAGAGCGAAACGCCTCCTCCTGTCTCCCCGCCTCATGAGGCGGATGACCCTGAGGTGTTGTCACGGAGGATTTCTCCTGATCCGCCAAGGCCAGAAGGTAACCCTTCGTCCACCCGAAGTCCGAAGTATTCGGCTCCTAAGGACCCCCCCCCCCCCCCCCCCCCCCCCCCCCCCCCCCCCCCCCCCCCCCCCCCCCCCCCCCCCCCCCCCCCCCCCCCCCCCCCCCCCCCCCCCCCCCCCCGATGGGTCTTCTGGAGCAAGCAGCTATCTCAGAGGCGCATCATACTTTAATGGGTACGGTGGTTGAGAGGATTTCATCCGCCAAAAGTGGGTTGCATGAAGCTTTTATGAGCCTGCTAAGAGGCTTTGAGGTACGCAAAGTAATCAAGAGTACTTTTGGTAAATATATCCTGCTTTATCTCCAAGGACAATAACCGAGACGTATGTCTTATAGTCCGGATCGTAGCCCTTCTCGACAGAGTTCATCTTCGGGGGATCTTCTGCCGGAGATGATGGAGAGCGAAACGCCTCCCCCTGTTTCCCCGCCTCATGGGGTGGACAACCCTGAGGTGTCATCACGGAGGATTTCTCCTGATCCGCCAAGCCAGAAGGTAACCCTTCGGCCACCCGAAGTCTGGAGTATTCGGCTCCTAAGGAGAGCAACAGAGAGAGTCCGGGACTGTCCGGTGCACAACCGGACGCACAGATGGGTCTTCTGGAGCAAGCAGCTATCTCAGAGGCGCATCATACTTTAATGGGTACGGTGGTTGAGAGGATTTCATCCGCCAAAAGTGGGTTGCATGAAGCTTCCCCCCCCCCCCCCCCCCCCCCCCCCCCCCCCCCCCCCCCCCCCCCCCCCCCCCCCCCCCCCCCCCCCCCCCCCCCCCCCCCCCCCCCCCCCCCCCCCCCCCCCCCCCCCCCCCCCCCCCCCCCCCCCCCCCCCCCCCCCCCCCCCCCCCCCCCCCCCCCCCCCCCCCCCCCCCCCCCCCCCCCCCCCCCCCCCCCCCCCCCCCCCCCCCCCCCCAAAAAGTACTTAATAGTGAAGATATCCTACCTTACTTCTAAAGACAATAACCGATGCTTATAAATTGTAGTCCGGATCGCAGCCCTTCCCGACAGAGTTCATCTTCGGGGGATCTTCTTCCGGAGATGATGGAGAGCGAAACGCCTCCCCCGGACTCCCCAACTCAAGAAGCGGGCGACCTTGAAGTGTCGTCGCGAAGGGTATCTCTGGATCCACTAGGGCTAGAGGATAACCCTTTGGCTACCCGGAATCCCCAGTATCCAGCTCCTAAGGATAGTGACAGCAAGGGTCCATACAATGTGCGGTCGAACGCACTGAAGGATCTTCTGGGGCAAGCTGCCGTCTCGGAAGCGCATCGTACGCTAATGGGTACGGTAATTGAAAGGATTTCATCCGCTGAAAGAGGTTTGCACGAAGCTTTTATGAGTCTGCTGAAAGGCTTCGAGGTACGTGAAATAATGTATGCCTTTAACAGTACCACATACGTTAGGTATGCCCATGCAGATAGTAGCCCCTGTGTAACGCCCAGGATGCGGCTATATCTCCCACGTGTCGAAGCACGACTTAGAGGCATAACCACATTGTAAGCAATGTCGCAAGTGAGGTAATCTTCACAACAACCCATGTAAATGAATAAGGGAAAAGATACATAGTTGGCTTACACTCGCCACATCACACAATAGCATAAATATCATTATGTTCATCCAGATACACTCAAGGTCCGACTACAGAACCAAAATCCGAACCCAACGAGAGTGTTGTGTTTGTCTCCCACTTACTCTGAGGACTAGGCCTCGCTCTGGATCCCTTTGTTAGGGGTCTTATGTTCTATTATGGGCTGGATTTTCATGATCTAGCCCCGGATTCCCTTCTTCACATCTTGTCATTCATTGTCGTATGTGAGGCCTTCCTCCGCATTACCCCTCACTTCGGCCTGTGGCTCAAGACCTTCTATGTGAAGCCGAAGATGGTCGAGGGGCAGTACGCAGCGTGCGGAGGTGCTTTAATAAGCAAAATTGCTGACGCTCCATGGCCAAAGGGTTCCTTTCCAGAGGTGTCCGGATTGTGGCAGCGGGAGTGGTTTTACGTCACAACTCCCCGAAGTGCCAAATGGGTAGCTGCCCCCGTCTTTCGCTCGGGTCCCCCACCACAACTGATGTCGTGGATCAGCAGGGGGCTAAGCTGGGGTCCAGCCAAGGACGTGCCAATGCTACAGAGCCGTATCCGAGATTTCTTCGAGGGAGATTTCAGTCTGGTTATGGTAATGCAAGTTATGCTAGTTCGTCGAGTCCAGCCTTGCAAACGCCGGCCCCTCCGCATGTGGGAATTCAACCCGGAAGGACCGCGCACTATTCAGCATTTCCTCGGCATGATGCACGAGATGTACTAATCGTTCTTCGGACCCCAAATAGAGTGTCTGGATACCACCGAGGACGTGGGCCTGAGCTGCAACCGCCCTGCTGCCCAAGTAAGTAATCCCATGGCCGAACACACTATCATTTTATTTATCATGATATCATTCTGAAGAATCGCTCTTGGACCTGGACTGGATAACAAAGGAGAAGATGATCCGGTGTTCGGCCCCCAATCCTGAGGGCTTGGACAATCCGTTGCTGGAAAAGATTCTCGAGCCAGCACCTTGTCTAGTGCCCTCAAAGGAAGACGACGGGGGAATAAAGAGGGCGAAAATGGGCCTCCTTTTCTACCTATTCCAACCAAGGGAATGAGCGCCTCCGCGAGGGAGGATAACCCAGGGGAAGAATCTGGCATTCTCTCTCCCCGGGGAAGGAAGAGGATTACATCTGAAGATCCGGAAACTAAGGTTTCCAAACGGGAGAAGAAATCTCCACCAGAGGGTCCTGCCTCGGAGGGTATTCTTGCCGCACAATGTCCGTGCGGGGATCAGCCCTCTACCGAGCTGTAAGTAATCAAAAAGTACTTAATAGTGAAGATATCCTACCTTACTTCTAAAGACAATAACCGATGCTTATAAATTGTAGTCCCCCCCCCCCCCCCCCCCCCCCCCCCCCCCCCCCCCCCCCCCCCCCCCCCCCCCCCCCCCCCCCCCCCCCCCCCCCCCCCCCCCCCCCCCCCCCCCCCCCCCCCCCCCCCCCCCCCCCCCCCCCCCCCCCCCCCCCCCCCCCCCCCCCCCCCCCCCCCCCCCCCCCCCCCCCCCCCCCCCCCCCCCCCCCCCCCCCCCCCCCCCCCCCCCCCCCCCCCCCCCCCCCCCCCCCCCCCCCCCCCCCCCCCCCCCCCCCCCCCCCCCCCCCCCCCCCCCCCCCCCCCCCCCCCCCCCCCCCCCCCCCCCCCCCCCCCCCCCCCCCCCCCCCCCCCCCCCCCCCCCCCCCCCCCCCCCCCCCCCCCCCCCCCCCCCCCCCCCCCCCCCCCCCCCCCCCCCCCCCCCCCCCCCCCCCCCCCCCCCCCCCCCCCCCCCCCCCCCCCCCCCCCCCCCCCCCCCCCCCCCCCCCCCCCCCCCCCCCCCCCCCCCCCCCCCCCCCCCCCCCCCCCCCCCCCCCCCCCCCCCCCCCCCCCCCCCCCCCCCCCCCCCCCCCCCCCCCCCCCCCCCCCCCCCCCCCCCCCCCCCCCCCCCCCCCCCCCCCCCCCCCCCCCCCCCCCCCCCCCCCCCCCCCCCCCCCCCCCCCCCCCCCCCCCCCCCCCCCCCCCCCCCCCCCCCCCCCCCCCCCCCCCCCCCCCCCCCCCCCCCCCCCCCCCCCCCCCCCCCCCCCCCCCCCCCCCCCCCCCCCCCCCCCCCCCCCCCCCCCCCCCCCCCCCCCCCCCCCCCCCCCCCCCCCCCCCCCCCCCCCCCCCCCCCCCCCCCCCCCCCCCCCCCCCCCCCCCCCCCCCCCCCCCCCCCCCCCCCCCCCCCCCCCCCCCCCCCCCCCCCCCCCCCCCCCCCCCCCCCCCCCCCCCCCCCCCCCCCCCCCCCCCCCCCCCCCCCCCCCCCCCCCCCCCCCCCCCCCCCCCCCCCCCCCCCCCCCCCCCCCCCCCCCCCCCCCCCCCCCCCCCCCCCCCCCCCCCCCCCCCCCCCCCCCCCCCCCCCCCCCCCCCCCCCCCCCCCCCCCCCCCCCCCCCCCCCCCCCCCCCCCCCCCCCCCCCCCCCCCCCCCCCCCCCCCCCCCCCCCCCCCCCCCCCCCCCCCCCCCCCCCCCCCCCCCCCCCCCCCCCCCCCCCCCCCCCCCCCCCCCCCCCCCCCCCCCCCCCCCCCCCCCCCCCCCCCCCCCCCCCCCCCCCCCCCCCCCCCCCCCCCCCCCCCCCCCCCCCCCCCCCCCCCCCCCCCCCCCCCCCCCCCCCCCCCCCCCCCCCCCCCCCCCCCCCCCCCCCCCCCCCCCCCCCCCCCCCCCCCCCCCCCCCCCCCCCCCCCCCCCCCCCCCCCCCCCCCCCCCCCCCCCCCCCCCCCCCCCCCCCCCCCCCCCCCCCCCCCCCCCCCCCCCCCCCCCCCCCCCCCCCCCCCCCCCCCCTGAAGGGTCTCCACGGTGGCAGCTCCATCTGCAGTCACAACATATTAAAGATACTGGCATCATGCTGCTCTTATTATGTGACAATCACCAGAAAAATCACTCACCCTGTGCCTCGTCAAGCCGCTTGTTAACAAGCACTATATCGGCATCTGCCGCATCCAGTTGCCGCCTTAGTTTGGCAAACCCATCAGTCCGGCTAGCCACCGGAGCTTCAATCACCTGCACATAAAGGCGGTCTGGTTATTACCTGGGACTATGATCCTCTGTTTGCCGCCGTTTTCGACGACAACCAGAGTCTCAGGGGCTACTATCTACACAGGGCACATCTAAAAATGTGCGGTACTGTCAAAAATGTACATCATTTCACGTCCCCCCCCTCAAACCCGTCAGTAGACTCATAAAGGCTTCATGCAACTCGCTTTCGGCGGATGAAATCCTTTCAATCACCACACCCATCAATGTGCGGTGCTCTTCTGAGATAGCCGCTTGCTCTAGCAGATCCCTCAGTACGTTCGACCGCACACCAGATGGTGCCGGACTCTTTCGATTGCTCTCTTCAAGAGCCGGATACTGAGGACTTCGGGTGGCCATAGGATTACCTTCTGGCCTTGCCGGATCAGGAGAAACCCTCCGCGACGACACCTCGCCCCCCCCCCCCCCCCCCCCCCCCCCCCCCCCCCCCCCCCCCCCCCCCCCCCCCCCCCCCCCCCCCCCCCCCCCCCCCCCCCCCCCCCCCCCCCCCCCCCCCCCCCCCCCCCCCCCCCCCCCCCCCCCCCCCCCCCCCCCCCCCCCCCCCCGTTGAAGGTCCGAAGCGCCTGACCTGAGCTTGGGTGTTAGAACTCGAGGCGGGCCCCCGCGCGGACATTGCGCGGCAATAATACCCTCCGAGGTAGGACCCTCTGGCGAAGATTTCTTCTCCCGTTTGGAAACCTTAGTTTCCGGATCTTCAGAGGTAGTCCTCTTCCTTCCCCGGGGAAAGGGAATGTCAGATTCTTTCCCCTGTTTATCCTCCCTCGCGGAGGCTCTCATCCCCTCGGTAGGGACGAGTAGAGAGTGAGGCCCGCTGTCCGCCTCTTTATTCCCCCCTTCATCTTCCTTTGAGGGCACTTGAAAAGACGCCGACTCTAGCATTTTGCTCAGTACCGGATTGTCCAAGCCTTCAGGAAGGGGGGCCAGACACCTGATCATCTTCGCCTTTGTTATCCAATCCTGCTCAAATAGTGACTTTTTAGAATGATGTCATGATAAATAAAAGGACAGTGTGTTCGGCCATGGGATTACTTACTTGGGTAGCAGGGCGGTTGCAGCTCAAACCCACATCCTCGATGGTGTCCGGACACTCTATTTGGGGTCCGAAGAATGATTTGTACATCTCTTCGAGCGTCATGCCAAGAATGCTGAATAGCTCGCGGTCCTTCCGGGTTAAATTCCCACATACGGAGGGGCCGACGTTTGCAAGGCTAGACTTGATGAACTATCATAACTTGCATTACCATAACCAGACTGAAATCTCTCCCAAAGAGATCTCGGATACGGCTCTGCAATATTGGCACGTCTTTTGCTGGACCCCAGCTCATCCCCCTCTTGATCCATGACATCAGTTGCGATGGGGGGCCTGAGCGAAAGGTGGGGGTGTCTACCCACTTGGCACTTCGGGGAGCTGTGATGTAAAACCACTCCTGCTGCCACAACCTGGAAACCTCTGGGAAGGAACCCTCTGGCCAGGCAGCATCAGTGATTTTGCTTATTAAGGAACCTCCACACTCTGCGTGCCGCCCCTCGATCATCTTCGGCTTCACATCGAAGGTCTTCAGCCACAGGCCAAAGTGAGGGGTAATGCGGAGGAAGGCCTCACATACGACAATAAATGACGAGATGTGAAGAAGGGAATCCGGGGCCAGATCATGGAAATCCAGCCCATAACAGAACATAAGACCCCTACCAAAGGGATCTAGAGCGACCTAGTCCTCGGAGGGAGTGTGAGATGAACACGACACTCTCGG
>JAAAWM010009453.1:20000-23643 GCA_036873465.1 Thinopyrum obtusiflorum | reverse complement strand
GAAACCGAACTGATTCAGACAGTGAGTTTGAATAGCTTGTGCAAGCGGTAGTGACCAGTAACTCCAACACTAAACCAAGACAGTGAGTTTGAATAGCTTGTGCAAGCGGTAGTGGCCAGTAACTCCAACACTAAACCAAGACAGGACTTTGGGGTTGTATCACTGTCTTCGAGATAGTCTTCCTTAGCTGTTTTATCAGCTTTGTTGGAGACCAACAAGGATGTGTCACTATCCTGAACCTTATCTGCATTACTTCCTTTACCATTGCTTAATAAGGCACTCTTCCCCAATATTCTGTCAGCATTCTAAAAGAAGAAACAAGCAGACACATAACAGTTTAGCATGTACTAGTATATGAAACTCATTTCGGTGAACCGGTTCATTAGTAAGGTGGACAGGATTAAACTACCAAGTCTTCTATTGCCAAGTACTAGTACATAATAAAAGCATCAAACAAACATATATCTATGTCCTATGGTCACTCCATTGTCTTGCCAAATCAAAATAGAGACACGGTCCAAATCATATCAGTTCAAGACAAAGCAGCAGTGAAAGAATACAAAGCGTGGGAAACTACACGGCACAACAAGATTTCAGATGGGTACCATGGGTCTACATGTACAACAACACTATTGGCTCTGTTGTGATGCTAGTAATGTGCATGATATGAGAAGTCAACTGTATACACAATTGAAATTGAAATCAATAGAGCTATTGATAAGAGCAAGCCTGTTAAAGAAACATGCGTGAACATACCTGCTGTGCCATTGCAGTTTCGATTGGATCCTTCAATTTAAAAATAAGTTTGTATGAGTAAATACAATGATACAAGAGCAAAGCAGTATGCACGATAGCAATCATAGTTAAAAAAGGCGCGCCTAAGCAAGCGCTTAAACGCGCCTAGGCTCTAGGCGTTGGCGAAACGCATTGCGCATAACTACGCTTAATCTGTGCATAACTGCGCATAAGCATGCGCTTTGGCCAGTAAAGCACAAGGCGGTGGCAAAACGCACAATTAACGCCTAGCGCTTTTTTGAACTATGATAGCAATGGAATCTTAAATTAGAACAGTTGTTCTTCAGGTTTAGGCACTTGTTCTACATGAACAGAGTACAGTAAGACGCAAGAATATAGTACTTAAAAATAGAAAATGAGCTCATAGACCTTACCACATTCTTGGTTCGGGACCAGTACAGAACAAGGCGTTCCCAGTCATCGTCCAGTAAATGTGTCTCAGGAGAACGTAAGGTAATTTGATGAGTTTCTTTGCCGATGAAGTACGTTTTCTTCAGGTAATTCCGATACTGTCACCAAGCATTCTTGAAGATAGCAGAGGTATTAGCACAGGTTACCTCATCCTGAGTTTCCAAATCGGTCCTTCTCTATAGAGAAAAAGGGGGAAATTTGCTGTATTATAATCATCATGGAGGTAGGATGTATGGGACAAAGCAAAGTAATTGCCATGAATAATATTACTTACACATAACTCCTGGACAAACACCTGCAACTGGCATTTTCCTTCATCTTCAGTATAATATTTCCAAGATGGGAAGATACGCACATACGATTTAACAACATCAAATGCGATAGATGCTAAACTACGACTAGCTGATTGTGCTTCCTCCACAGGAATAGGCGTACTAACTGGTGGAGTTGGGGTTCGCCGTGGTAGTACTGGCCCTTTGGGCACTGGAGCTGCCTTACTAACTGCTCTTGTTTGGGAGCTCTGTGGTGGAGATGGTGCTGTGTCAACAGGAACTGGGTTACTATCTGCTGGAGTTGGGGTTAGATTGGGTGAAGCTGGTTCTCTGTCCATCGCAGTAGGGGTACAATCTGCGAGAGTTTGGGTTATGTGTGGTAGGGCTGGTTCTCGTGCATGTACAACCGGGGTGCTATCTCCACCAAGAGGTAGCATTGTTTTATTTGAAGACCGTGTTTTTAGTCCGCTAGATGCTGGCATCATCCGCTCCAATTCAAATGGCTGATAAACAGGAAACATAGTTGAATGTACAGACATTTTTGAGAGACAGATGCAATAGATAGTGTGGAAAAAAGAGGGCATGAAATAGTTGACATGTATATTGTTTAACTAAAATGGATAGCATGACATAATTTCACATATATGATGTCTATCTAAACTGGATAGCATAGCATAACATAATTCAAAGATATGATGAATAACTAAACAGGATCGCATGACATAATTCACCTACATGTTATCTAAGTAATCAGGATCGCATCATTTAATTCACATATGTGATTTATATGCTAAACAGAGAGCATTAGATATGATGTCTGAACTAAGAACATGGTGTTGAATATTGTGTATATGATGTCTAATCTATGCAATGCAAGACACCATATGCATGATATGAGCAGTATAACCATGCCAAGTTAGAGCATACACCTCGGTGGGGGAATAGGACTGGTCATCTGTCTCTGAATCCATCTCTAAGGAGCTATCGGGACCCAACAAGAGATCTGCTTCGACAGGTAGCACTGTCTGCTCTGAAGGCCTTGTTTTCACTCCAGATTTTTCAATTTCCCACCCAAATGGCTGATTCACAGGAAGAGTAGTTTAATGTACAAACATTGTCGACAAATGGAAATGTAATGAAGAAAAGGATGGGCAAGATATCATTCAAATATATGATGCCTGGTTAAACAGGATGGCATTGCACATTTCACGTATATTATGGCTGACTAAAAGACATGAGACTGCACAATTCCCATATATGATATAGAAACTAAACAGGTGGCATTACAGAACATGTCTAAACTAAGCAGATGACATATATGATGTCAAAAGTAGGCACTGCAAGGCAACATATGCATGATATGACTAACATCATCATGCCAAGGTAGAGCAAACACCTTGGGGGGGTAAATAGGAGTGGTCAGCGGCGTCTGAATCGGCCTCAGAACAGATATCTTCCTCTGGATTACAATTTGGAGAGGGGTGGGGAGGGTTTGCCATTGAACCCACCATGGAGCGATGTCTGCATGACATTGTATTGCCGCGCAAAACTCTTCTCTTTTTCTCTACATGTTCAGCATGACTGTGTACAATATCTGACATGCATACAAAAAAAATATGGTGAGATTATGTAAGGAGAGCATGCAGAAATTTAGAGTGATGGTAACAACCAGTGGATGGATCCAAAAATAATGATAGCAGGCTGATGATTGCTTTAATTTAATAAAAAGACAGATGATGATTGCTTTACTATTTGTTTCCCACCCAAGATGAACAACATAGGCATACCCTAGGTGAACCAGATATTAGACAGAGATACTATTCATTGCTTCCTCGATATGTGCCCCGCAACTAATTTAGAACTCAAGTTTGAACATTAATTTGGACCTGACTTGGAGTCCAAGAGGTGAACAGGACGATAAAGTAGCAGGTAATTTTAAGCAATGCATAACATAAGCAGAATCAAAAGAGTGCGACCTCTCTTGTGGACCCGTGTACTCCTCAGGTTCATCTGCTGAGTCGATGATGGTGATGCTGTTGCGGTGGGTGCCTGCGGCAGGGAAGGAGATCTGAGGCGGCGAAAGACGGTCAGGAGTCATGATGTCTGGTTTGGTGGATGTTTCTGTCGATGGAGCACCTCAGGTGAGGTGGACGACATCGCGACAG
>JAAAWM010009453.1:0-15000 GCA_036873465.1 Thinopyrum obtusiflorum | reverse complement strand
GGGGGGGGGGGGGGGGGGGGGGGGGGGGGGGGGGGGGGGGGGGGGGGGGGGGGGGGGGGGGGGGGGGGGGGGGGGGGGGGGGGGGGGGGGGGGGGGGGGGGGGGGGGGGGGGGGGGGGGGGGGGGGGGGGGGGGGGGGGGGGGGGGGGGGGGGGGGGGGGGGGGGGGGGGGGGGGGGGGGGGGGGGGGGGGGGGGGGGGGGGGGGGGGGGGGGGGGGGGGGGGGGGGGGGGGGGGGGGGGGGGGGGGGGGGGGGGGGGGGGGGGGGGGGGGGGGGGGGGGGGGGGGGGGGGGGGGGGGGGGGGGGGGGGGGGGGGGGGGGGGGGGGGGGGGGGGGGGGGGGGGGGGGGGGGGGGGGGGGGGGGGGGGGGGGGGGGGGGGGGGGGGGGGGGGGGGGGGGGGGGGGGGGGGGGGGGGGGGGGGGGGGGGGGGGGGGGGGGGGGGGGGGGGGGGGGGGGGGGGGGGGGGGGGGGGGGGGGGGGGGGGGGGGGGGGGGGGGGGGGGGGGGGGGGGGGGGGGGGGGGGGGGGGGGGGGGGGGGGGGGGGGGGGGGGGGGGGGGGGGGGGGGGGGGGGGGGGGGGGGGGGGGGGGGGGGGGGGGGGGGGGGGGGGGGGGGGGGGGGGGGGGGGGGGGGGGGGGGGGGGGGGGGGGGGGGGGGGGGGGGGGGGGGGGGGGGGGGGGGGGGGGGGGGGGGGGGGGGGGGGGGGGGGGGGGGGGGGGGGGGGAAGAGGTTGTACACTCATCGCATCACACCTTCTCCTTAGCTCGACCTCCCGGCACCGACGGTGCTCCATCCCGCACCCCCATGGAGCGGCTACCTTGAAGCCGGCGCCGCGGGCGACATCTCCATGGTGGCTCTCCCCCAGTGCGAGGCCCCTTTGGCAGCGGCGTCCATACCAGCCGGATCTGCTGCTGCTCCAGCTCTCGCTCGCTCACTCGCGCTGCTGCTGTTGCTCCATCTCTCGCTCGATCGCTCGCTCGCCTAGCTGCTGCTGCTCCGGCTCTCGCTCGCTTGCTCGAGCTGCTGCTGCTGCTGCTGCTGCTCTCCCCCTCGCTCGTGCTGTTGCTCTGCTCTGATTTAGCTACACTTCAGTCGACTAAATCGACTTTTGGGTCAGTCGATTTTCAGGGGGTGGGGGGGCTCGCCGGAGTTAAGGAAGAACCACCCGCAGTGGGGACGGGGCTCGCCGGAGAGGTACCCCACTATCTATCTTAGGGTTCAGGGTGGGGGGCGGGGGGCCTATAGGGCTGGCCGGGGCGGCGGCGGACCGGCGGTGGGGAGTTGTTTCGGGGCAGCGAGGCGGCGCTGGGGCCAGTGGTTCGGCCGATGGTGGCTGGCGGCTCAGGGGGGTGCAGGTTGAAGATGAACTGCAGGCCCTCCCTAAACTACATGTCAAGTGCCTCTCTGCTACCATTGCGTTCAGTTTCGACAGTAACATTCAGATTCCACAGTAAATTTCAGTTTTGACAGTTAAGTTCAGAGTCAACAGTTTTTACCTCATCTGTTGTAGTCAGGTGGTTTTTGGTGATGTAAATTTTACATCTATTTTACATCATCTATTGGAGATGCTATTAGAATCCCACTCGAGATTGACGATGTCTGTCTTGTGCTGCTTCAGCCTTGACGTCTTACGGCTCAGGGGGGGGGGGGGGGGGGGGGGGGGGGGGGGGGGGGGGGGGGGGGGGGGGGGGGGGGGGGGGGGGGGGGGGGGGGGGGGGGGGGGGGGGGGGGGGGGGGGGGGGGGGGGGGGGGGGGGGGGGGGGGGGGGGGGGGGGGGGGGGGGGGGGGGGGGGGGGGGGGGGGGGGGGGGGGGGGGGGGGGGGGGGGGGGGGGGGGGGGGGGGGGGGGGGGGGGGGGGGGGGGGGGGGGGGGGGGGGGGGGGGGGGGGGGGGGGGGGGGGGGGGGGGGGGGGGGGGGGGGGGGGGGGGGGGGGGGGGGGGGGGGGGGGGGGGGGGGGGGGGGGGGGGGGGGGGGGGGGGGGGGGGGGGGGGGGGGGGGGGGGGGGGGGGGGGGGGGGGGGGGGGGGGGGGGGGGGGGGGGGGGGGGGGGGGGGGGGGGGGGGGGGGGGGGGGGGGGGGGGGGGGGGGGGGGGGGGGGGGGGGGGGGGGGGGGGGGGGGGGGGGGGGGGGGGGGGGGGGGGGGGGGGGGGGGGGGGGGGGGGGGGGGGGGGGGGGGGGGGGGGGGGGGGGGGGGGGGGGGGGGGGGGGGGGGGGGGGGGGGGGGGGGGGGGGGGGGGGGGGGGGGGGGGGGGGGGGGGGGGGGGGGGGGGGGGGGGGGGGGGGGGGGGGGGGGGGGGGGGGGGGGGGGGGGGGGGGGGGGGAACTTTGTGTGGTTTGTCCTGCTCCTGCCGCGACGTCGTCCACCTCACCTGAGGTGCTCCATTGATAGAAACATCCACCAAACCAGACATCACGACTCCTAACCATCTTTCGCCGCCTCAGATCTCCTTCCCTGCTGCCGGCACGCACCGCAAGGGCATCACCATCATCGACTCAGCAGATGAACCTGAGGAGTACACGGGTCCACAAGAGAGGTCGCACTCTTTTGATTCTGCTTATGTTATGCATTGCTTAAAATTACCTGCTACTTTATCGTCCTGTTCACCTCTTGGACTCCAAGTCAGGTCCAAATTAATGTTCAAACTTGAGTTCTAAATTAGTTGTGGGGCACATATCGAGGAAGCAATGAATAGTGTCTCTGTCTAATATCTGGTTCACCTAGGGTATGCCTATGTTGTTCATCTTGGGTGGGAAACAAATAGTAAAGCAATCATCATCTGTCTTTTTATTAAATTAAAGCAATCATCAGCCTGCTATCATTATTTTTGGATCCATCCACTGGTTGTTACCATCACTCTAAATTTCTGCATGCTCTCCTTACATAATCTCACCATATTTTTTTCGTATGCATGTCAGATATTGTACACAGTCATGCTGAACATGTAGAGAAAAAGAGAAGAGTTTTGTGCGGCAATACAATGTCATGCAGACATCGCTCCATGGTGGGTTCAATGGCAAACCCTCCCCACCCCTCTCCAGATTGTAATCTAGAGGAAGATATATATTCTGAGGCGGATTCAGACGCCGCTGACCACTCCTATTTACCCCCCAAGGTGTTTGCTCTACCTTGGCATGATGATGTTAGTCATATCATGCATATGTTGCCGGGGGGGGGGGGGGGGGGGGGGGGGGGGGGGGGGGGGGGGGGGGGGGGGGGGGGGGGGGGGGGGGGGGGGGGGGGGGGGGGGGGTCTCATGTCTTTTAGCCAGCCATAATATATGTGAAATGTGCAATGCCATCCTGTTTAACCAGGCATCATATATTTGAATGATATCTTGCCCGTCCTTTTCTTCATTACATTTCCATTTGTCGACAATGTTTGTACATTAAACTACTCTTCCTGTGAATCAGCCATTTGGGTGGGAGATTGAAAAATCTGGAGTGAAAATAAGGCCTTCAGAGCAGACAGTGCTACCTGTCGAAGCAGATCTCTTGTTGGGTCCCGATAGCTCCTCAGAGATGGATTCAGAGACATATGACCAGTCCTATTCCCCCACCGAGGTGTATGCTCTAACTTGGCACGGCATTTTAGTTATTCATCATATCTTTGAATTATATTATGCTATGCTATCCAGTTTAGATAGACATCATATATGTGAAATTATGTCATGCTATCCGTTTTAGTTAAACAATATACATGTCAACTATTTCATGTCCTCTTTTTTCCACACTATCTATTGCATCTGTCTCTCATACAATGTCTGTACATTCAACTATGTTTCCTGTTTATCAGCCATTTGAATTGGAGCGGGTGATGCCAGCATCTAGCGGACTAAAAACACGGTCTTCAAATAAAACAGTGCTACCTCTTGGTGGAGATAGCACCCCGGTTGTACATGCACGAGAACCAGCCCTACCACACATAACCCAAACTCTCGCAGATTGTACCCCTACTGTGATGGACAGAGAACTAGCTTCACCCAATCTAACCCCAACCCCAGCAGATAGTAACCCAGTTCCTGTTGACACAGCACCATCTCCACCACAGAGCTCCCAAACAAGAGCAGTTAGTAAGGCAGCTCCAGTGCCCAAAGGGCCAGTACTACCACGGCGAACCCCAACTCCACCAGTTAGTACGCCTATTCCTGTGGAGGAAGCACAACCAGCTAGTCGTAGTTTAGCATCTATCGCATTTGATGTTGTTAAATCATATGTGTGTATCTTCCCATCTTGGAAACATTATACTGAAGATGAAGGAAAATGCCAGTTGCAGGTGTTTGTCCAGGAGTTATGTGTAAGTAATGTTATTCATGGCAATTACTTTGCTTTGTCCCATACATCCTACCTCCATGATGGTTATAATACATCAAATTTTCCCATTTTTCTCTATAGAGAAGGACCGATTTGGAAACTCAGGATGAGGTAACCTGTGCTAATACCTCTGCTATCTTCAAGAATGCTTGGTGGCAGTATCGGAATAACCTGAAGAAAACATACTTCACCGGCAAAGAAACTCATCAAATTCCCTTACGTTCTCCTGAGACACATTTACTGGACGATGACTGGGAACGCCTTGTTCTGTACTGGTCCCGAACCAAGAATGTGGTAAGGTCTATGAGCTCATTTTCTATTTTTAAGTACTATATTCTTGCGTCTTACTGTACTCTGTTCATGTAGAACAAGTGCCTAAACCTGAAGAACAACTGTTCTAATTTAAGATTCCATTGCTATCATATTTCCAAAAAGCGCTAGGCGTTAATTGTGCATTTTGCCACCGCCTTGCGCTTTACTGACCAAAGCGCATGCTTATGCGCAGTTATGCACAGATTAAGCGTAGTTATGCGCAATGCGTTTCGCCAACGCCTAGAGCCTAGGCGCGCTTAAGCGCTCGCTTAGGCGCGCCTTTTTTAACTATGATTGCTATCGTGCATACTGCTTTGCTCTTGTATCACTGTATTTACTCATACAAACTTATTTTTAAATTGAAGGATCCAATCAAAACTCCAATGGCACAGCAGGTATGTTCACGCATGTTTCTTTAACATGCTTGCTCTTATCAATAGCTCTGTTGATTTCAATTTCAATTGTGTATACAGTTGACTTCTCATATCGTGCACATTACTAGCATCACAACAGAGCAAATAGTGTTGTTGTACATGTAGACCCGTGGTACCCATCTGAAATCTTGTTGTGGGGGGGGGGGGGGGGGGGGGGGGGGGGGGGGGGGGGGGGGGGGGGGGGGGGGGGGGGGGGGGGGGGGGGGGGGGGGGGGGGGGGGGGGGGGGGGGGGGGGGGGGGGGGGGGGGGGGGGGGGGGGGGGGGGGGGGGGGGGGGGGGGGGGGGGGGGGGGGGGGGGGGGGGGGGGGGGGGGGGGGGGGGGGGGGGGGGGGGGGGGGGGGGGGGGGGGGGGGGGGGGGGGGGGGGGGGGGGGGGGGGGGGGGGGGGGGGGGGGGGGGGGGGGGGGGGGGGGGGGGGGGGGGGGGGGGGGGGGGGGGGGGGGGGGGGGGGGGGGGGGGGGGGGGGGGGGGGGGGGGGGGGGGGGGGGGGGGGGGGGGGGGGGGGGGGGGGGGGGGGGGGGGGGGGGGGGGGGGGGGGGGGGGGGGGGGGGGGGGGGGGGGGGGGGGGGGGGGGGGGGGGGGGGGGGGGGGGGGGGGGGGGGGGGGGGGGGGGGGGGGGGGGGGGGGGGGGGGGGGGGGGGGGGGGGGGGGGGGGGGGGGGGGGGGGGGGGGGGGGGGGGGGGGGGGGGGGGGGGGGGGGGGGGGGGGGGGGGGGGGGGGGGGGGGGGGGGGGGGGGGGGGGGGGGGGGGGGGGGGGGGGGGGGGGGGGGGGGGGGGGGGGGGGGGGGGGGGGGGGGGGGGGGGGGGGGGGGGGGGGGGGGGGGGGGGGGGGGGGGGGGGGGGGGGGGGGGGGGGGGGGGGGGGGGGGGGGGGGGGGGGGGGGGGGGGGGGGGGGGGGGGGGGGGGGGGGGGGGGGGGGGGGGGGGGGGGGGGGGGGGGGGGGGGGGGGGGGGGGGGGGGGGGGGGGGGGGGGGGGGGGGGGGGGGGGGGGGGGGGGGGGGGGGGGGGGGGGGGGGGGGGGGGGGGGGGGGGGGGGGGGGGGGGGGGGGGGGGGGGGGGGGGGGGGGGGGGGGGGGGGGGGGGGGGGGGGGGGGGGGGGGGGGGGGGGGGGGGGGGGGGGGGGGGGGGGGGGGGGGGGGGGGGGGGGGGGGGGGGGGGGGGGGGGGGGGGGGGGGGGGGGGGGGGGGGGGGGGGGGGGGGGGGGGGGGGGGGGGGGGGGGGGGGGGGGGGGGGGGGGGGGGGGGGGGGGGGGGGGGGGGGGGGGGGGGGGGGGGGGGGGGGGGGGGGGGGGGGGGGGGGGGGGGGGGGGGGGGGGGGGGGGGGGGGGGGGGGGGGGGGGGGGGGGGGGGGGGGGGGGGGGGGGGGGGGGGGGGGGGGGGGGGGGGGGGGGGGGGGGGGGGGGGGGGGGGGGGGGGGGGGGGGGGGGGGGGGGGGGGGGGGGGGGGGGGGGGGGGGGGGGGGGGGGGGGGGGGGGGGGGGGGGGGGGGGGGGGGGGGGGGGGGGGGGGGGGGGGGGGGGGGGGGGGGGGGGGGGGGGGGGGGGGGGGGGGGGGGGGGGGGGGGGGGGGGGGGGGGGGGGGGGGGGGGGGGGGGGGGGGGGGGGGGGGGGGGGGGGGGGGGGGGGGGGGGGGGGGGGGGGGGGGGGGGGGGGGGGGGGGGGGGGGGGGGGGGGGGGGGGGGGGGGGGGGGGGGGGGGGGGGGGGGGGGGGGGGGGGGGGGGGGGGGGGGGGGGGGGGGGGGGGGGGGGGGGGGGGGGGGGGGGGGGGGGGGGGGGGGGGGGGGGGGGGGGGGGGGGGGGGGGGGGGGGGGGGGGGGGGGGGGGGGGGGGGGGGGGGGGGGGGGGGGGGGGGGGGGGGGGGGGGGGGGGGGGGGGGGGGGGGGGGGGGGGGGGGGGGGGGGGGGGGGGGGGGGGGGGGGGGGGGGGGGGGGGGGGGGGGGGGGGGGGGGGGGGGGGGGGGGGGGGGGGGGGGGGGGGGGGGGGGGGGGGGGGGGGGGGGGGGGGGGGGGGGGGGGGGGGGGGGGGGGGGGGGGGGGGGGGGGGGGGGGGGGGGGGGGGGGGGGGGGGGGGGGGGGGGGGGGGGGGGGGGGGGGGGGGGGGGGGGGGGGGGGGGGGGGGGGGGGGGGGGGGGGGGGGGGGGGGGGGGGGGGGGGGGGGGGGGGGGGGGGGGGGGGGGGGGGGGGGGGGGGGGGGGGGGGGGGGGGGGGGGGGGGGGGGGGGGGGGGGGGGGGGGGGGGGGGGGGGGGGGGGGGGGGGGGGGGGGGGGGGGGGGGGGGGGGGGGGGGGGGGGGGGGGGGGGGGGGGGGGGGGGGGGGGGGGGGGGGGGGGGGGGGGGGGGGGGGGGGGGGGGGGGGGGGGGGGGGGGGGGGGGGGGGGGGGGGGGGGGGGGGGGGGGGGGGGGGGGGGGGGGGGGGGGGGGGGGGGGGGGGGGGGGGGGGGGGGGGGGGGGGGGGGGGGGGGGGGGGGGGGGGGGGGGGGGGGGGGGGGGGGGGGGGGGGGGGGGGGGGGGGGGGGGGGGGAGATACCCACACCCCTCTCCATATTTCCAAATTAGGCCTCCCCTTGATCATGTTGATGTTCTGTGGAACGCATGGGCATCTTGCTAGTACTACGTATAACATATAGAACATTGATCATATTTTGGGCTAATGTGTGGCTTTTGCAGCTCAGGTCTAAATACTTGTCATAATGTAGGCGGCGGGCACTATACTATGTGTTATAAACACGGTGTACACGTATGGAACATGATTTAGATTATGAATATATAGTTAGTACATCAAATGTACTATTATTTGGAATCAACATCAAGTGTATTCAAAAAATAGAATTCGAGTTCATGTAGTACACATAGTTCATATCTATCTCTATAGTAATCATGTGGTGTGTTATTAAGGTAATACACGAATGATGGTTGAAGTTGGCAACAATCATGATTGTAGATTTGTTACTGAAATAGAGAAACGAATTCAAATTCAAATCGAATTGCAGCGGTAGTATAGACATTTGGAATGCACTAAAATGTTGGTATGAGTAGGTTACATGCATTATACAGCAAGCGAAAAAATTTAATTGGACATAACATGGAGTCATACTACCGAATAGCATTTAATTGCACTAAATTGTTGGTATGAGTAGCTTTAAATAGCATTTTTATAGTAAAACGGGGCAAGACTCTCTTTGTGTGGTGTGAATAGTTTTATTTTTTTTCGTTTTCTTTTTGGTTGAGGGAAGTGCGAATTGATTTGGTACGTACAAGTACAATATTACTCGTTAGGCTTGTCCCTAAAATTCAACCCGCGCCTTGTTATATCCCGAAAATTCAGATATCGTGCTCCCAAAACTGGCACCTTCACGCTTCACAACCCGCGCCTTGCTATCCCGAAATTACAACGCGCGCGAAAACTCCCCCCAGCTGCCAAATCCCGACACGCGAAATCCCCCTTCTAACCCTGAGCCGAAAGGGCCGCTAGTTCAAATCGGTGGGGGGTACTTTTGTAACACACCGTACATTTTGGACAAGCACGTCCCTAAGTCATGGTTCACCCCCTCCCATCGCCTCCTTTTTGCCATTCAAAATCCCAGGCCGCCATAACCTCTCTGCTCCAGCTGCGAAACCCCACCCTCCTCCGTCCGCCACCTCACCGCTGCCCAGCCGGAGCCTCTTCCCCGACGACGTCGTCCACCGCAATAGCTCGATGTCCCTCGTCCACCTCCCCAGATGAGGATTCGTCGTCCATCTCGTCGTCCCACCGGTTCAGCCGCCCTGTCCTCCACCTCCAAGGAGTTGCTCCGACGATTGCCTCGTCTATCGTGGCTGCTCCATCCCCACAGCGCCGCCTTAACCTGCTCCACCGGAACCGCAGCATCCTCACCGACTCCTCGGACGAAGCCGAGGCCTACTCGGTGCCACCAAAGAGGTTGTACACTCATCGCATCGCACCTTCTCCTTAGCTCGACCTCCCGACGCCGACGGTGCTCCATCCCGCACCCCCATGGAGCGGCTACCTTGAAGCCGGCGTCGCGGGCGACATCTCCACGGCGGCTCTCCCCCAGTGCGAGGCCCCTTCGGCGGCGGCGGCCATACCAGCCGGATCTGCTGCTACTCTGGCTCTCGCTCGATCGCTCGCGCTACTGCTGCTGCTTCGGCTGTCGCTCCCCCCCCCCCCCCCCCCCCCCCCCCCCCCCCCCCCCCCCCCCCCCCCCCCCCCCCCCCCCCCCCCCCCCCCCCCCCCCCCCCCCCCCCCCCCCCCCCCCCCCCCCCCCCCCCCCCCCCCCCCCCCCCCCCCCCCCCCCCCCCCCCCCCCCCCCCCCCCCCCCCCCCCCCCCCCCCCCCCCCCCCCCCCCCCCCCCCCCCCCCCCCCCCCCCCCCCCCCCCCCCCCCCCCCCCCCCCCCCCCCCCCCCCCCCCCCCCCCCCCCCCCCCCCCCCCCCCCCCCCCCCCCCCCCCCCCCCCCCCCCCCCCCCCCCCCCCCCCCCCCCCCCCCCCCCCCCCCCCCCCCCCCCCCCCCCCCCCCCCCCCCCCCCCCCCCCCCCCCCCCCCCCCCCCCCCCCCCCCCCCCCCCCCCCCCCCCCCCCCCCCCCCCCCCCCCCCCCCCCCCCCCCCCCCCCCCCCCCCCCCCCCCCCCCCCCCCCCCCCCCCCCCCCCCCCCCCCCCCCCCCCCCCCCCCCCCCCCCCCCCCCCCCCCCCCCCCCCCCCCCCCCCCCCCCCCCCCCCCCCCCCCCCCCCCCCCCCCCCCCCCCCCCCCCCCCCCCCCCCCCCCCCCCCCCCCCCCCCCCCCCCCCCCCCCCCCCCCCCCCCCCCCCCCCCCCCCCCCCCCCCCCCCCCCCCCCCCCCCCCCCCCCCGGGCGACATCTCCACGGCGGCTCTCCCCCAGTGCGAGGCCCCTTCGGCGGCGGTGTCCACACCAGCCGGATCTGCTGCTGCTGCTCCGGCTCTCGCTCGCTCGCTCGCGCTGCTGCTGCTGCTCCGGCTCTCACTCGCTCGCTCGCGCTGCTGCTGCTGCTCTGGCTCTCGCTCGATCGCTCGCTCGCCCAGCTGCTGCTGCTCTGGCTCTCGCTCGTGCTGCTGCTGCTGCTCTCCCCCTCCCTCGTGCTACTGCTCTGCTTTGATTTAGCTACACTTCAGTCGACTGAATTGACTTTTGGGTCAGCCGATTTTCAGGGGGGGGCTCGCCGGAGTTAAGGAAGAACCACCCGCAGCGGGGACGGGGGCTCGCCGGAGAGGTTCCCCACTATCTATCTTAGGGTTCAGGGTGGGGGGCGGGGGGCCTATAGGGCTGGCCGGGGCGGCGGCGGACCGGCGGTGGGGAGTTGTTTCGGGGCGGCGAGGCGGCGCTGGGGCCGGCGGTTCAGCCGGTGGTGGCTGGCGGCTCAAGGGGGTGCAGGCCCCCCCCCCCCCCCCCCCCCCCCCCCCCCCCCCCCCCCCCCCCCCCCCCCCCCCCCCCCCCCCCCCCCCCCCCCCCCCCCCCCCCCCCCCCCCCCCCCCCCCCCCCCCCCCCCCCCCCCCCCCCCCCCCCCCCCCCCCCCCCCCCCCCCCCCCCCCCCCCCCCCCCCCCCCCCCCCCCCCCCCCCCCCCCCCCCCCCCCCCCCCCCCCCCCCCCCCCCCCCCCCCCCCCCCCCCCCCCCCCCCCCCCCCCCCCCCCCCCCCCCCCCCCCCCCCCCCCCCCCCCCCCCCCCCCCCCCCCCCCCCCCCCCCCCCCCCCCCCCCCCCCCCCCCCCCCCCCCCCCCCCCCCCCCCCCCCCCCCCCCCCCCCCCCCCCCCCCCCCCCCCCCCCCCCCCCCCCCCCCCCCCCCCCCCCCCCCCCCCCCCCCCCCCCCCCCCCCCCCCCCCCCCCCCCCCCCCCCCCCCCCCCCCCCCCCCCCCCCCCCCCCCCCCCCCCCCCCCCCCCCCCCCCCCCCCCCCCCCCCCCCCCCCCCCCCCCCCCCCCCCCCCCCCCCCCCCCCCCCCCCCCCCCCCCCCCCCCCCCCCCCCCCCCCCCCCCCCCCCCCCCCCCCCCCCCCCCCCCCCCCCCCCCCCCCCCCCCCCCCCCCCCCCCCCCCCCCCCCCCCCCCCCCCCCCCCCCCCCCCCCCCCCCCCCCCCCCCCCCCCCCCCCCCCCCCCCCCCCCCCCCCCCCCCCCCCCCCCCCCCCCCCCCCCCCCCCCCCCCCCCCCCCCCCCCCCCCCCCCCCCCCCCCCCCCCCCCCCCCCCCCCCCCCCCCCCCCCCCCCCCCCCCCCCCCCCCCCCCCCCCCCCCCCCCCCCCCCCCCCCCCCCCCCCCCCCCCCCCCCCCCCCCCCCCCCCCCCCCCCCCCCCCCCCCCCCCCCCCCCCCCCCCCCCCCCCCCCCCCCCCCCCCCCCCCCCCCCCCCCCCCCCCCCCCCCCCCCCCCCCCCCCCCCCCCCCCCCCCCCCCCCCCCCCCCCCCCCCCCCCCCCCCCCCCCCCCCCCCCCCCCCCCCCCCCCCCCCCCCCCCCCCCCCCCCCCCCCCCCCCCCCCCCCCCCCCCCCCCCCCCCCCCCCCCCCCCCCCCCCCCCCCCCCCCCCCCCCCCCCCCCCCCCCCCCCCCCCCCCCCCCCCCCCCCCCCCCCCCCCCCCCCCCCCCCCCCCCCCCCCCCCCCCCCCCCCCCCCCCCCCCCCCCCCCCCCCCCCCCCCCCCCCCCCCCCCCCCCCCCCCCCCCCCCCCCCCCCCCCCCCCCCCCCCCCCCCCCCCCCCCCCCCCCCCCCCCCCCCCCCCCCCCCCCCCCCCCCCCCCCCCCCCCCCCCCCCCCCCCCCCCCCCCCCCCCCCCCCCCCCCCCCCCCCCCCCCCCCCCCCCCCCCCCCCCCCCCCCCCCCCCCCCCCCCCCCCCCCCCCCCCCCCCCCCCCCCCCCCCCCCCCCCCCCCCCCCCCCCCCCCCCCCCCCCCCCCCCCCCCCCCCCCCCCCCCCCCCCCCCCCCCCCCCCCCCCCCCCCCCCCCCCCCCCCCCCCCCCCCCCCCCCCCCCCCCCCCCCCCCCCCCCCCCCCCCCCCCCCCCCCCCCCCCCCCCCCCCCCCCCCCCCCCCCCCCCCCCCCCCCCCCCCCCCCCCCCCCCCCCCCCCCCCCCCCCCCCCCCCCCCCCCCCCCCCCCCCCCCCCCCCCCCCCCCCCCCCCCCCCCCCCCCCCCCCCCCCCCCCCCCCCCCCCCCCCCCCCCCCCCCCCCCCCCCCCCCCCCCCCCCCCCCCCCCCCCCCCCCCCCCCCCCCCCCCCCCCCCCCCCCCCCCCCCCCCCCCCCCCCCCCCCCCCCCCCCCCCCCCCCCCCCCCCCCCCCCCCCCCCCCCCCCCCCCCCCCCCCCCCCCCCCCCCCCCCCCCCCCCCCCCCCCCCCCCCCCCCCCCCCCCCCCCCCCCCCCCCCCCCCCCCCCCCCCCCCCCCCCCCCCCCCCCCCCCCCCCCCCCCCCCCCCCCCCCCCCCCCCCCCCCCCCCCCCCCCCCCCCCCCCCCCCCCCCCCCCCCCCCCCCCCCCCCCCCCCCCCCCCCCCCCCCCCCCCCCCCCCCCCCCCCCCCCCCCCCCCCCCCCCCCCCCCCCCCCCCCCCCCCCCCCCCCCCCCCCCCCCCCCCCCCCCCCCCCCCCCCCCCCCCCCCCCCCCCCCCCCCCCCCCCCCCCCCCCCCCCCCCCCCCCCCCCCCCCCCCCCCCCCCCCCCCCCCCCCCCCCCCCCCCCCCCCCCCCCCCCCCCCCCCCCCCCCCCCCCCCCCCCCCCCCCCCCCCCCCCCCCCCCCCCCCCCCCCCCCCCCCCCCCCCCCCCCCCCCCCCCCCCCCCCCCCCCCCCCCCCCCCCCCCCCCCCCCCCCCCCCCCCCCCCCCCCCCCCCCCCCCCCCCCCCCCCCCCCCCCCCCCCCCCCCCCCCCCCCCCCCCCCCCCCCCCCCCCCCCCCCCCCCCCCCCCCCCCCCCCCCCCCCCCCCCCCCCCCCCCCCCCCCCCCCCCCCCCCCCCCCCCCCCCCCCCCAGACATCATGACTCCTGACCGTCTTTCGCCGCCTCAGATCTCCTTCCCTGTCGCCGGCACCCACCGCAACAGCATCACCATCACCGACTCAGCAGATGAACCTGAGGAGTACACGGGTCCACAAGAGAGGTCGCACTCTTTTGTTTCTGCTTATGTTATGCATTGCTTAAAATTACCTGCTTCTTTATCGTCCTGTTCACCTATTGGACTCCAAGTCAGGTCCAAATTAATGTTCAAACTTGAGTTCTAAATTAGTTGTGGGGCACATATCGAGGAAGCAATGAATAGTATCTCTGTCTAATATCTGGTTCACCTAGGGTATGCCTATGTTGTTCATCTTGGGTGGGAAACAAATAGTAAAGCAATCATCATCTGTCTTTTTATTAAATTAAAGCAATCATGAGCCTACTATCATTATTTTTGGATCCATCCACTGGTTGTTACCATCACTCTAAATTTCTGCATGCTCTCCTTACGTAATCTCACCATATTTTTTTCGTATGCATGTCAGATATTGTACACTGTCATGCTGAACATGTAGAGAAAAAGAGAAGAGTTTTGCGCGGCAATACAATGGGGGGGGGGGGGGGGGGGGGGGGGGGGGGGGGGGGGGGGGGGGGGGGGGGGGGGGGGGGGGGGGGGGGGGGGGGGGGGGGGGGGGGGGGGGGGGGGGGGGGGGGGGGGGGGGGGGGGGGGGGGGGGGGGGGGGGGGGGGGGGGGGGGGGGGGGGGGGGGGGGGGGGGGGGGGGGGGGGGGGGGGGGGGGGGGGGGGGGGGGGGGGGGGGGGGGGGGGGGGGGGGGGGGGGGGGGGGGGGGGGGGGGGGGGGGGGGGGGGGGGGGGGGGGGGGGGGGGGGGGGGGGGGGGGGGGGGGGGGGGGGGGGGGGGGGGGGGGGGGGGGGGGGGGGGGGGGGGGGGGGGGGGGGGGGGGGGGGGGGGGGGGGGGGGGGGGGGGGGGGGGGGGGGGGGGGGGGGGGGGGGGGGGGGGGGGGGGGGGGGGGGGGGGGGGGGGGGGGGGGGGGGGGGGGGGGGGGGGGGGGGGGGGGGGGGGGGGGGGGGGGGGGGGGGGGGGGGGGGGGGGGGGGGGGGGGGGGGGGGGGGGGGGGGGGGGGGGGGGGGGGGGGGGGGGGGGGGGGGGGGGCGATAGCTCCTCAGAGATGGATTCAGAGACAGATGACCAGTCCTATTCCCCCATCGAGGTGTATGCTCTAACTTGGCATGGTTATACTGCTCATATCATGCATATGGTGTCTTGCATTGCATAGATTAGACATCATATACACAATATTCAACACCATGTTCTTAGTTCAGACATCATATCTAATGCCCTCTGTTTAGCATATAAATCACATATGTGAATTAAATGATGCGATCCTGATTACTTAGATAACATGTAGGTGAATTATGTCATGCGATGTTTAGTTATTCATCATATCTTTGAATTATGTTATGCTATGCTATCCAGTTTAGATAGACATCATATATGTGAAATTATGTCATGCTATCCATTTTAGTTAAACAATATACATGTCAACTATTTCATGCCCTCTTTTTTCCACACTATCTATTGCATCTGTCTCTCATACAATGTCTGTACATTCAACTATGTTTCCTGTTTATCAGCCATTTGAATTGGAGCGGGTGATGCCAGCATCTAGCGGACTAAAAACACGGTTTTCGAATAAAATAGTGCTACCTCTTGGTGGAGATAGCACCCCGGTTGTACATGCACGAGAACTAGCCCTACCACACATAACCCAAACTCTCGCAGATTGTACCCCTACTGCGATGGACAGAGAACTAGCTTCACCCAATCTAACCCCAACCCCAGCAGATAGTAACCCAGTTCCTGTTGACACGGCACCATCTCCACCACAGAGCTCCCAAACAAGAGCAGTTAGTAAGGCTGCTCCAGTGCCCAAAGGGCCAGTACTACCACGGCGAACCCCAACTCCACCAGTTAGTACGCCTATTCATGTGGAGGAAGCACAACCAGCTAGTCGTAGTTTAGCATCTA
>JAAAWM010009452.1:0-23640 GCA_036873465.1 Thinopyrum obtusiflorum | reverse complement strand
TTATGTGAATGTCATGTTGATATTATAGATTTTCATCGGAGAGTGACGAATAGTTCTGTCAAGTTATTTCTGAGAGCAATAAATCTTCATCAACTTACCAGGCAAGTTTCACTTTGACCATATGTTCATACCTATGATTTTTATTGCATTTAGTATCACCCTTTCAATAACCCTCCAGTAGTTATATAGAATCTTGTACTTGAGTAGAAGCATGAGGTAAGAACCCACACCATGTTATCAAGCCCCCGGACTTTATTCACTTTTAGTGCTACGCTATCGTACACAGGGATTGGTATGAGTGTTCGTGAGTGGTGTGAGAAGGAGGACTGTACGTCAATGATGACAACTTCATGATGGTAACTTCAAGATCTGCAATCTTCAGGACCTCAAGACTTCAAGACTCAAGACAAGATTCCAATACACATTACTTGGTGGAGGACAGTTTGGATGGCCACCCTGGAGCAACCAGTGGATGACCCAGGATTCATGGAGAAGCGCCATGACATCTTGCAGAAAGCTTCACCCAGACTCAAATAGAGGGTTGAATACTTCATGCTCGGAAGCTTACCTGTGCAGCCACAAGTCATTATGGGCTCTAGCTTGTTTGATCGTCGTAGTGACTCTGACTGGTTCAGTGCTAGCAGATGTAGATGAATATAGGATTGGATGGGCACTGATAGTTGTTAGGGAAACTCCTTGAAAGACCAAGTTTTGATCATCTTGTTCTTAGACACCATCAAGTGCGAGAATGTAAAAAGTGTGATCGAATCTAGTGGGTAAAGTGCACAAACCTATACCGGGTGTTTAAACCTAATTGAATAGCCGTGTCCATGGTTACAGACACTTTGAGCCTCTAGACTTGCATCTATCACTACAAAAGAAGACACATCCATGACATTATTGCCTAAATAAAAACTTTTTCAGTCATGCTTATGACACTTCTATCACGATAATTGTGACAAAATCATGTATCATCATAGATGTGGTGGGCTCCTACTTCTATGAGAAACAATCATGACAGAAAACAAGCTTTTCATCCTGGGCGGGCCAGAGATGCACCTGCATGACTTTCTTTGGGTCGTCCATGAAGGAAAAAATCATGGTAGAAGCGAGGGCGAGGAAAATATCGGGGAGTTCTCGGGTACGGTGGGTGGCCAGGGCCGAGCAATGCACTATGGTTTGCACGTTTCTCTCGTACGCGCGTGTGTGCGAGGTGTTGGCTAACTGAACCCGAGCCATGTGTTTGCTTACTAAACCCAAGCGATTGCAGTAGCTATATTATTGAACCCGAGCGGTTGATCCCTTGGTTGTTAACTGAACCCGAGCGATTCATTAGCTGCTGACTGAACCCGAGCGATTCCTTCGCTGTTGCTACTAACTAAACTCGAGCAATCAATCGTTGTTGCTGCTTACTAAAACCAATCGAGCCCTGTGCGAGATGTAGCCAGCTGGTGTTGGGTTGCCTCTCGATGAACAATGACCGTTGCTACCGTGCGCGTGGTACATAGAATGAGTCGAGGCGTGGTGAGTCGAGCCGGTTGGTTGGCTGTGGAAGAACATTTCCCGATGGGGGTTGGATGAACAGGACCCATGGTAGTAGGCCATTGGCATTGGATGAACATGACCCCGAGGAGGCCACCACACCCCAGCCGGTTGGGGGTGGATGAATAGGACCCAGTGGAGGCTGCATGAACAATAACCCGTGGATGAACAGTACCTGGTGGAGGCAGGAGGAAGTCATGGTGGATGAACAGTAGTAGGTGGACGCTGGAAGCCCCCCCCCCCCCCCCCCCCCCCCCCCCCCCCCCCCCCCCCCCCCCCCCCCCCCCCCCCCCCCCCCCCCCCCCCCCCCCCCCCCCCCCCCCCCCCCCCCCCCCCCCCCCCCCCCCCCCCCCCCCCCCCCCCCCCCCCCCCCCCCCCCCCCCCCCCCCCCCCCCCCCCCCCCCCCCCCCCCCCCCCCCCCCCCCCCCCCCCCCCCCCCCCCCCCCCCCCCCCCCCCCCCCCCCCCCCCCCCCCCCCCCCCCCCCCCCCCCCCCCCCCCCCCCCCCCCCCCCCCCCCCCCCCCCCCCCCCCCCCCCCCCCCCCCCCCCCCCCCCCCCCCCCCCCCCCCCCCCCCCCCCCCCCCCCCCCCCCCCCCCCCCCCCCCCCCCCCCCCCCCCCCCCCCCCCCCCCCCCCCCCCCCCCCCCCCCCCCCCCCCCCCCCCCCCCCCCCCCCCCCCCCCCCCCCCCCCCCCCCCCCCCCCCCCCCCCCCCCCCCCCCCCCCCCCCCCCCCCCCCCCCCCCCCCCCCCCCCCCCCCCCCCCCCCCCCCCCCCCCCCCCCCCCCCCCCCCCCCCCCCCCCCCCCCCCCCCCCCCCCCCCCCCCCCCCCCCCCCCCCCCCCCCCCCCCCCCCCCCCCCCCCCCCCCCCCCCCCCCCCCCCCCCCCCCCCCCCCCCCCCCCCCCCCCCCCCCCCCCCCCCCCCCCCCCCCCCACGCAGAAGGGAGTACGAGGGTTGAGTAGTTCAGCTGCAGTGTGAGGCTGCCATTGCCAGAAAATAATAGGGGTGTGGCTGAGTAAAGGGAAGGCCTGGCTAGCGGTGCGAGTAGGGTGGGGTGGTGATGCCTGCGTGGTAGCACAACCGGCCACGGGAGGCAGGAGCAGGCGCTACGGGCAGCGCTGGTTTGGGCGGCTTGAACAAGCAGATAGAGGTTGAAGAAGCAGCACATCGGTTGGATTAACATTCAACGGTCACTTCTAAAAGAATCGTTTGTTGACTAAATTGACAAAGCCCTGCGTACGCGTCAACTTTGTAGGCCCACAAGCCAGCTTCCAAATCGGATGGGTCCCAACTAGCAGCGGGACGAATCATTTTTTAGCATGTAATAAGGAGCCACGTTCTTGCGTGCGAAGATGTAGCTAGTGGGTCTCAGTTGTTAGGGGGAGGAAACTTATTTTTCGAGTCATAAGGAGACACTTCCTTGCATGCAAAGATGTAGCTAGTGGGTCCCGCCTGTCAGTGGGAGGAATCATTTTTTTGTGTAAATAAGGAGACACTTGCTTGTGTGCGGCCATGGACCATGTGGATCCCTACTGTCAGCTACTCCACGTACATCCCTATTTTGATGGTTGTCGTTTTGTTGACTTCGTTGACCACACAATGTTGAGAGCACCAACGCGATGGACGACGATGAGGCCTAGGAAGGGAATGACCTAGAGCCGAGGAAAAATCGGCAGTGGTTTTCCGTGCAGTAGGGAGTACGAGGGTTTACGAGAGTATGAGAAAGCTAAGTTGAAAGATGATGGTAGCAAATACACGGACTGGGTCCGTAACTTGGGGATTATCCTCATTGCTGCACAGAAGAATTATGTCCTTGAAGCACTGCCAGGTGCAATACCCGCTGCAGGAGCAACTCCGGACGTTATGAACGTCTGGCAGAGCAAAGCTGATGACTACTCGATAGTTCAGTGTGCCATGCTTTACGGCTTAGAATCGGGACTTCAAAGACATTTTGAACGTCATGGAGCATATGAGATGTTCCAGGAGTTGAAGTTAATATTTCAAGAAAATGCCCGAATTGAGAGATATGAAGTCTCCAATAAGTTCTATAGCTACAAAATGGAGGAGAATAGTTTTGTCAGTGAACATATACTCAGAATGTCTGGGTGCCACAACCACTTGACTCAACTGGGAGTTAATCTTCCTGATGATAGTGTCATTGACAGAGTTCTTCAATCACTGCCACCAAGATATAAAAGCTTCATGATGAACTATAATATGCAAGGGATGGATAAGACAATTCACGAGCTCTTCGCAATGCTAAGGCTGTGGAGGTAGAAATCAAGAAGAAGCATCAAATGTTGATGGTTAACAAGACCACTAGTTTTAAGAAAAAGGGCAAAGGGAAGAAGGGAAACTTCAAGAATAATGGCAAGCAAGTTGCTTCTCAAGTGAAGAAACCCAAGTCTGGACCTAAGCCTGAAACTGAGTGCTTCTACTGCAAATTGACTGGTAACTGGAAGCAGAACTGCCCCAAGTATTTGGCGGATAAGAAGGATGGCAAAGTGAAAGGTATATTTGATATACATGTTATTGATGTGCACCTTACTAATGCTCGTAGTAGCGCCTGGGTATTTGATACTGGTTCTGTTGCTCATATTTGCAACTCGAAATAGGGGCTACAGATTAAACGAAGATTGGCTAAGGACGAGGTGACGATGCGCGTGGGAAATGGTTCCAAAGTCAATGTGATCGTCGTCGGCACGCTACCTCTACATCTACCATCGGGATTAGTTTTAGAACGAAATGATTGTTATTTGGTGCCAGCGTTTAGCATGAACATTATCTGGATCTTGTTTGATGTGAGACGACTATTCATTTAAATCAGAGAATAATGGTTGTTCTATTTATATGAGTAATATCTTTCATGGTCATGCACCCTTGATGAGTGGTCTATTTTTGTTGAATCTCGATTGTAGTGATACACATATTCATAATATTGAAGCCAAAAGATGCAAAGTTAATAATGATAGTGCAACTTATTTGTGGCACTGCCGTTTAGGTATATTGGTGTAAAGGGCATGAAGAAACTCCATGCTGATGGGCTTTTGGAATCACTTGATTATGAATCACTTGATGCTTGCAAACCATGCCTCATGGGCAAGATGACTAAAACTCAGTTCCCCGGAACAATGGAGCGAGCAACTGACTTATTGGAAATAATACATACTGATGTATGCGGTCCGATGAGTGTTGAGACTCGCGGCGGGTATCGTTATTTTCTAACCTTCACAGATGATTTGAGCAGATATGGGTGTATCTACTTAATGAAACATAAGTCTGAAACATTTGAAAAGTTCAAAGAATTTCAGAGTGAAGTGGAAAATAATCGTAACAAGAAAATAAAGTTTCTACGATCTGATCATGGAGGTGAATATTTGATTTGTGAGTTTGGTCTTCATTTGAAATAATGTGGAATAGTTTCGCAACTCATGCCACCTGGAACACCACAACGTAATGGTGTGTCCGAACGTCATAACCGTACTTTATTAGATATGGTGCGATCTATGATGTCTCTTACCGATTTACTCTATCATTTTGGGGTTATGCTTTAGAGACGGCTGCATTCGCGTTAAATAGGGCACCATCTAAATCCGTTGAGATGACACCATATGAACTGTGGTTTGGCAAGAAACCTGAGCTGTCGTTCCTTAAAGTTTGGGGCTGTGATGCTTATGTGAAAAAGCTTCAACCTGATAAACTCGAGCCCAAATCGGAGAAATGTGTCTTCATAGGATACCCAAAGGAGACTGTTGGGTACACCTTCTATCACAGATCCGAAGGCAAGATATTCGTTGCTAAGAATGGATCATATCTAGAGAAGGAGTTTTTCTCGAAAGAAGTGAGTGGGAGGAAAGTAGAACTTGATGAGGTAATTGTACCTTCTCCCGAATTGGAAAGTAGTTCATCACAGAAATCCGTTCCAGTGATTCCTACACCAATCTGTGAGGAAGCTAATGATGATGATCATGAAACTTCAGATCAAGTTACTACCGAACCTCGTAGGTCAACCAGAGTACGATCCGCACCAGAGTGGTACGGTAATCCTTTTCTGGAGGTCATGCACTACAAAAAAAATACACTTCCGTGATGACACGTGTTTGTCACAGTAGGTCGCGTTTTTTGTCATGCATGTACATCCATGACAATTTTATGACAGAATCAAGATAGTCATACCTGTGCTGTCGTAGAAGTGTTCCATGACATTACCAAAATTATCATCACGGAAGTGTCCACTTCCATGATGATAAATCGTGCGTCACAGAAGTGCTTTTGTCAAGGGTGACCGACATGTGGCATCCACCGTAACGGAACGCCGTTAAGCTATCGGGTCTGGTTTTCGATCCGATAACCCGCTAACAGCCCCGACCAATGGTGATTTTCCACGTGTAAAATCATCATTGGCTGGAGGAAACATGTGTCGGCTCACCGTTGGGACAGATGTCATCCACTCATTGGACAGAAGGCGCCTATGATACGTCGACACGTGGCACGGCCCAACAGAGGCCCATTCCTGTGAAAAGGCTGGCCCATTTGACTTGGTCAAAAGGTGGCGGGCCGGCCCATGGAAAGCCTGCTAACGGCCTGTTCGCATATAGCCCATTTACAGCCCGCTAACCCAGGGCTCGTTACGACCTATCTGAATTAGGCCCAGTAGCGTCATCTGGGCCGTCCAATATGATTCCAGCCCATTTTAAGTTCCGGCCCATGTATGGCCCATGACATCTTTCGGCCCAGATGAGGCCCTTTGTAACTCATGGCCCATTAACGGCCCGTGGTGAAACTGGCCCGTAATGAACAGTGTATCACTTTATACCCATTAACGGCCCATTAATCCATTGGGCCATTTGCAGCCCATGTTATCTTTCAGCCTTCTCAGGGCCCATTTATTCTTGGGCTCATTTCCAGCATTCGGTTACTTACGGCCCATTACTGCCATTTTCTGCTTGTGGGCCAAATTCAGCCCGTGGTTACAGTCGGCCCGTTAATACGTTGGGCCATTTTCATAGCGTCATCAAATACGGCCTATTAACGACGGCCCGTTATGGTCGGCCCATGAACGGATGACTCCAACTCTAGCCCGTTTACGGCCATAATGCGGTCTGTTTTTGGCCCATGTTTGGCCAATCAATCATACGGCCCGTCTAAGGCCCATTGATGATATGGCCCGTAGAAGGCCCATTGTTTCTACGGCCCGTAGAAGGCCCATTGTTTCTATGGACCATAGAAGGCCCATTGTTTCTATGGCCCGTAGGAAGCCCAGTGTCACTACAGTAAATATGTAGCCCATGGCCTGTTAAAGGCGAGAAACTACTATAGGTTTAGACCTGCTAATGGCCCAAGATGATTATAGGCCCACGTTTTGGCCCATATGAGTAACGAGCCGGCCTAAAGACCGACAACACTGAGATCCACTGAACCTTCCGGCCTAAATTACAGCATACCGACCAAAGAATAAACCTAGACTATACAACAAAGAAATTACGGCATATTAGGAATCAAAGTTCGCTACCCAGTGATAATAAAGCGCAACATGACCGCGGATTACATACACTGGGCATCAAAGGTCGCCACCAGTGCATATAAACGCACCGACAAAAGAATATACAAAACTGAGAGCACTTCAGAAGGCACTAGACCTGGCAAGCTCGGGCCCCCGCAAGCAGCTGAACAAGCTGATGAGACCTCAGTTGTGTCAATGATAGATGCTTCATCCCTAGCCCCCCCCCCCCCCCCCCCCCCCCCCCCCCCCCCCCCCCCCCCCCCCCCCCCCCCCCCCCCCCCCCCCCCCCCCCCCCCCCCCCCCCCCCCCCCCCCCCCCCCCCCCCCCCCCCCCCCCCCCCCCCCCCCCCCCCCCCCCCCCCCCCCCCCCCCCCCCCCCCCCCCCCCCCCCCCCCCCCCCCCCCCCCCCGGACCCCGCCGCCGAGGTAGCCGCCGCCGCCGCCGGTTTTCGCGAGTTAACCGTCGTTTTTTCGGTTCGTTTGGTTTTTTTAGAAACCCAAGATCTGTTTTTTTAAATAGATCGGTTCGGTTAAATTGCGGACGTTCGTCCGTACGTTCGTTTTAATGAACTCCATTCACCCGTTAGTCACAGACAGCGAACGTTCGTTCGTTAGCCTGTTCGTCAGTTTTTCCATGACGTTCAAAATGTCTTTGAAGTCCTGATTCTAAGCCATAAAGCATGGCACACTAAACTATCGAGTAGTCATCAGAATGAGCTTGCCAGACGTTCATAACATCAGCATCTGCTCCTGCAGCAGGCCTTTCACCTAGCGGTGCATCAAGGACATAATTCTTCTGTGCAGCAATGAGGATAATCCTCAAGTTATAGACCCAGTCCGTGTAGTTGCTACCATCATCTTTCAACTTAGCTTTCTCTAGGAACGCATTAAAATTCAAGGGAATGGTAGCACGGGCCATTGATCTACAACATAGATATGCAAAAACTATCAGGACTAAGTTCATGATAAATTAAGTTAAATTAATCATATTACTTAAGAACTCCCACTTAGATTGACATCCCTCAATTCATCTAAATGATACGTAATCCAAATCAACTAAACCATGTCCGATCATCACTTGAGATGGAGTAGTCATCAATGGTGAACATCTCTATGTTGATCATATCTACTATATGATTCACGTTCGACCTTTCGGTCTCGAGTGTTCCGAGGCCATGTCTGTACATGCCAGGCTCGTCAAGTTTAACCCGAGTATTCCGCATGTGAAAACTGTCTTGCACCCGTTGTATGTGAACGTAGAGCCTATAACACCCTATCATCATGTGGTGTCTCAGCATGACAAACTGTCGCAATGGTGCATACTCAGGGAGAACACTTATACCTTGAAATTTTAGTTAAGGGATCATCTTATAATGCTAGCGTCGTACTAAGCAAAATAAGATACATAAAATATAAACATCACATGCAATCAAAATATGTGACATGATATGGCCATCATCATCTTGTGCCTTTGATCTCCATCTCCAAAGCACTCTCATGATCTCCATCGTCACCGGCTTGTGTAACATCCCAAATTTTCAATTTGGAATGTTATACATAGATCATTCATGCATATCATATTTTTCATTGCATATTTGCTTTGTGATCCTCAAAATTCCACGGAACTCAAGGACCCACGGAGAGAGTTGGGGATTTCACCGTTTTCATATTTGAATTTTGTCAAATATCGAAACGAGGATCATTTGTTTTAATTATTTTTCTCTCCAAAAATATTTCATATTAAAATATAAGAGAGGAGATAATATGACTTCTCCAAAATAAATGAAATACTAGAGGAAAAATATTAAAAACAACTAAACATTTTTATTTGGATTTTTATTGCTATTTTATTTGAATTAGGAAAAATACGCGTTTTTCAAAATTGCATTAGAGTCCTAAATAAATGTTCACCTTGTCCCGTAGATTTTTAGAGGACGGGGAAAATTTATTTCAGAATTTTTGGAGTTAGTTTAGTATTTCTTTTCTTCATTTTTCTGTGCGTCGGAATATTTAAAAAAAAAGTGCAACCGCCTTACCGGGCCGTGTCCGACCTGGACCCCCCCCCCCCCCCCCCCCCCCCCCCCCCCCCCCCCCCCCCCCCCCCCCCCCCCCCCCCCCCCCCCCCCCCCCCCCCCCCCCCCCCCCCCCCCCCCCCCCCCCCCCCCCCCCCCCCCCCCCCCCCCCCCCCCCCCCCCCCCCCCCCCCCCCCCCCCCCCCCCCCCCCCCCCCCCCCCCCCCCCCCCCCCCCCCCCCCCCCCCCCCCCCCCCCCCCCCCCCCCCCCCCCCCCCCCCCCCCCCCCCCCCCCCCCCCCCCCCCCCCCCCCCCCCCCCCCCCCCCCCCCCCCCCCCCCCCCCCCCCCCCCCCCCCCCCCCCCCCCCCCCCCCCCCCCCCCCCCCCCCCCCCCCCCCCCCCCCCCCCCCCCCCCCCCCCCCCCCCCCCCCCCCCCCCCCCCCCCCCCCCCCCCCCCCCCCCCCCCCCCCCCCCCCCCCCCCCCCCCCCCCCCCCCCCCCCCCCCCCCCCCCCCCCCCCCCCCCCCCCCCCCCCCCCCCCCCCCCCCCCCCCCCCCCCCCCCCCCCCCCCCCCCCCCCCCCCCCCCCCCCCCCCCCCCCCCCCCCCCCCCCCCCCCCCCCCCCCCCCCCCCCCCCCCCCCCCCCCCCCCCCCCCCCCCCCCCCCCCCCCCCCCCCCCCCCCCCCCCCCCCCCCCCCCCCCCCCCCCCCCCCCCCCCCCCCCCCCCCCCCCCCCCTCTTCAGTTGAACTTTCTGGTTAGATCTTCTTATTTGAGTTTTACCCATGCATTCTTGCTTGATTGCTTATGTATGTTATTGTTTGTTTGCGATAGAATTCCCAGAGTGCGAAGCGTGCTACTACGAGTCACTAGGTTTTGCAGATCGTCAGCAAGGCAAGTAACACATTGATCATACCCCTTTATTACCCAGTTTTTATGCATTAGTTACAACCCTCACACATTGCATGAGTAGGATCTCTTAACATGTGGGTTTGGGAAGTAGATGATGAGGTAGAACCTATTACCTGTTTTATTATCAAACCCTTGGGAGTTACTTCTACGTTATGCTTATATTGCTATGCTATGCTCGTAGACGTGGTTTGGGTGAGTGAATCCATGGCAGATGTGAGATTGTTAATTAATGGTTAACTTAAGGTGGCAACTTTAATACACATCTGGGTGGATTGCTTGTGGGCACCTGGAGAATCCAGTGTTGTCCTAGGATATCCCGGAGGACCCGTGTGATCATCCTACGGTCCGCCACCCAGGCTCAAAGGGATCATAAGATTATTCATGCTAGGAACTTACGTGTGCAGCCACAAGCCATTATGGGCTCTGGCATAGTTGAGTATGTTGCATGACCTCTTCCAGTGGTAGGCTAGCAGATGTAGGGGATGTAGGTTGGTACTGTCTACCCGGGGTTAGAGTTAATGCTTCTGAAAGACTGTGTCTCGGTCATCCATTTCTCAAACACCATGTAGTGCAAGAAATCCAATGGAGGAGATCGAGTCTTGTGGGGAAAAGTGCGCAAACCTCTGCAGAGTGTATAAACTAATCATGGTTAGCCATGTCCCCGGTTATGGACATCTTGAGTATCTGGTACTTGAATTATTGATTTGATCTCATCACTCTAAATTAATTTGTTGGGTTGTAAATGATTATCATAATGGGGATTGAGTTGGAGGAACCTTCTCAATGATGTTTCAACCACCATGATAGTTAAATAAAATTTATGCCTTTGTTGTAGGGAAAAATTGGCTTTTCGCAAAAACATTATAACCATAGAGCCTCCACCAGCCATATATGCATGTAGTGATAGCATTTATCTGTTCATTGCTCTACTGTGTTATATTGCCAGCATATTCCATGTGCTGACCCATTTTCGGGCTGCAACGTGTCATGTTGCAGACTTTTCAGACGAGGAGTAAGGTGCGATAGGTCGTTTGTCATGCACTCAGCTATGCCGTTGGAGTTGATGGACTCACTTTATCTTCCAAGCCTTCCGCTGTTATCGTTTTAGATGGCCTTAAGCCATATTTACTGTAATAAGTTCTCTTTGGAGACATTCGATGTAATAAGTGTGTGATTGCTACTCTGTTATAAATCCTTCGAGTAATGTGTGTGTCAGCATTACCGATCCAGGGATGACACTGAAGCACAGAGACTTGACCATCTGAGGTCGGGTCGCTACATGATGGTATCAGAGCACACGCTGAATGTAGGACATGACCATTAAGAAAAGCCATAGGTCACTCTTCTCTACCCATTTCTGACTCCTCTCCATTTTTCTACTCTTTAGGATGGCGGACTCAAGGAACAAGTTTGCACAACCGGATGAAGACACACCCTTTGGACGACACTTGAAGGAAGTCACTAGATACCTGAACATCGGAATACCAAGCTTCACCGGGACCTACACCGCCACTTACCAGAAGAGGAGCAATGGATGATTCGAGTTCAAGTCCCAGGAAGGACATTCATGCCAGCCACTGAACCCATAGAGTTTTCCTTTGATGCCCCAACCTGGAGTCTAGGAAAGAGCATGGCAGCCCACATCGCCATGGGGCGCATCGGCGAAGTCTACAGCAAGGATCTCAAGGACACTATCTACCAGATATGTGGGCGCCGAGATGAGCAATGGGAGATAGTCAGCACCAGGAGAGACAGGTCCATTGCAGCATTCATCCAGGAGCTAAACCAGCACATTCGACGCCAGGAGAACCAGATGTGCGTAAGCATGATAGATTTGAAGAAGGCAATGACAAGGATCACCGAGCTAGAAGAGGAACTCAAGTCTACACGCGATGGATATGAGGAGGAAATGACGATACTCGTGGAGAAGAATGACGACCTAACAAGGAAGCTAGGAGTTTTCATGGGAGACCCCGCGCCAGGAGGAGAGGACGACGATTCCACTTGTCCGGAGAACTACATCATCATCGACGACACCGACTCCGACCCTGACGATAGTGATGATGATTATGAAGACGAAGCTGGAGCGGATATCATGGAATCTTCCACCGATCAAAATTTCTAGATGACCACCATATGATTAGTAGTATCCCCCCATGTATATAGTAGTAGTCCGAGCACTCTTGTAACGATAGTTCTAGACCGATTGTATGCCCTTGCTTGATTGATTGAGTGATATGATATGATTGTGTTTGTCTCATGTGCATATGGGTAGTGCTTTCTCACTAGACCTCTTTTCTATTCTAATCTCTCCCCTCTAAACCCATCAGATGCCTCCGAGACGTGACACCGGATTTGTTTTCCCACCCGAGATCACCCAGTTGATCCAGCAGCAGAATGCCTTGATGCAGATACTAGTTCAGAACCAAGGCAACAACAACAACAACCCTCCACCACCACCACCAGTTGACAGCTTAGCCCGCTTTCTGAGGTTGCAGCCGCCGGTGTTTTCCAGTAGCACCGAGCCCATAGTTGCGGATGACTGGTTACGCAAGATTGGAAGGGAGTTGACCACCGCAGGTTGCACTGATGCTGAGAAGGTGCGTTTTGCCGCACACCAATTGGATGGACCAGCAGCATCATGGTGGGAGAATTACACAGCCACCTTCCCGATAGCCAATATCACTTGGGATCAGTTTCAACAAGCATTCCGCACAGCCCATGTCTCGACTAGAGCTATGAGCATGAAGAAGCATGAGTTTCACAACTTGCGCCAGGGGAATCGTACTGTGGCTCAGTACGTAGATGAGTTTAGTAAGCTGTCTCGCTATGCCCCTGATGATGTGGCCACAGATGCCGCAAAGCAGGAGAAGTTTATGGAAGGGCTGAATGATGAGATGAGCATGCAGTTGATGGTGGCAACATTTAACAACTACCAGGAGTTGGTAGACAAGGCTCTTATGATGGAAGGGAAGCAGCAGCAGATTGAGAGCCGCAAGAGGAAGTATGGACAAGGAAAGTACAATTCTGGAGCTCAGCAGAAGCCTCGTTTCACCCCGAACTCGGGAGGACTTATCCATAACCATGGAGGCCACACCCACAATGGAGGAAGTTCGCATAATCACAGTGGCCCCAAGAATGGAAACGGGAATGGAGCAAGCAGTAATCAGAACCGCTCCACTCCAGCCACACCCGCCAAGAGGGACCTGAGTCACATTACCTGTTTCAAGTGCGGGAAAACTGGACACTATGCCACTGAGTGCCCTGAAGCGAAGAACGGAAATGGCAATGGAAGCACTGGGAAGAAGCCCAACCCTTTCAACAGGGGACAAGTGAACCACGTGAACGTGGAGGAAGTTGAAGAACAGCCAGATGCAGTTATCGGTAAGTTTTTGGTTAAGTCATTTACCGCCCTTGTTTTATTTGATACCGGTGCATCGCATTCATACATTTCAAGGGGGTTTGTGGACAAATTTAAGTTACCCACCTTAGCCCTTAGGACACCCTTGCTAGTAAGCTCACCAGGTGCGGAGTATATGGCCAGCCGATGGTGCGATCGGATACCCTTAACCATTGGTAGTCATGTTTTCCCCTCAGACCTAGTAATTTTGGAATCACAAGGACTGGATGTGATACTAGGAATGGATTGGCTCTCGAAGTATGGAGGAAACATTGACTGTGCTAGCAGGTCTATTCTACTCACCACCCCGGAGGGAAAAAGGATCAAGTATGTATCTAGGCATGCGCCGAGGAGGACCCAAGTAAATTCTCTCACGGGAGTTGTTCAGGAGGAAGTGCCCGTAGTGAAGGATTACCCAGATGTATTTCCAGAGGAGTTACCAGGCATGCCGCCAGATCGAGACATCGAGTTTTTGATAGAGCTATTGCCAGGCATCGGACCAATATCGAAGAGACCGTACCGGATGCCCGCAAATGATCTGGAGGAGATCAGGAAGCAGATTAAGGAGTTGTTGGAGAAAGGTTACATTCAACGAAGTTCATCACCATGGGGAGCCCCAGTGCTCTTGGTTGAGAAGAAGGATGGATCGTTGAGAATGGTTGTTGATTATCGGGCGTTGAATGAAGTAACAATCAAGAACAAGTACCCACTGCCAATGATCAATGATTTGTTTGACCAGCTGCAAGGAGCTAAAGTGTTTTCGAAGATCGATTTGCGATCAGGATACCACCAGCTGAAGATTCGGGGGAAGAATATACCTAAAACAGCTTTCACCACAAGGTACGGGTTATATGAATATACGATTATGTCATTTGGACTGACTAACGCCCCTGCCTATTTCATGAGTATGATGAACAAGGTGTTCATGGAGTTCTTGGATAAGTTTGTTGTGGTGTTCATTGATGATATCTTGGTATACTCAAAGAATGAAGAGGAGCACAAGGAACATTTGAGATTAGTTCTCGAGAAGCTCAGGGAACATCAGTTATATGCCAAGTTTAGCAAATGCGAGTTTTGGTTGAAGGAAGTTGGATTTCTTGGACATGTTATATCAGGAGAAGGTATAGCAGTGGATCCTACCAAGGTCCAGTCAGTCACTGAGTGGTTGGCACCCACCTCAGTTGGAGAGATCCGCAATTTTCTTGGACTCGCGGGATACTACCGGAGATTTATTGAGAATTTCTCCAAGATTGCGAAGCCGATGACAGCATTATTGAAGAAGGACACCAAGTTCCATTGGACTGAAGAGTGTGAAGCAAGTTTTCAGGAGTTGAAGAAACGTCTGACTACAGCCCCAGTGCTGATTCTGCCGGATATACGCAAGGATTTCCAAGTGTATTGCGACGCCTCACGCTTAGGACTTGGAGGAGTACTTATGCAAGACGGAAGAGTTGTTTCATATGCCTCAAGACAACTTCGACCGCATGAGCTGAATTATGCCACGCATGATTTGGAGTTAGCAGCCGTAGTGCATGTGCTCAAGACCTAGAGACATTTTCTTATCTGTAACCGTTGCGATGTGTACACGGATCACAAAAGTTTGAAGTACATTTTTACTCAGAAGGAGTTGAACCTCAGGCAGAGGAGATGGTTGGAGCTCATAAAGGATCATGATATGAAGTTGCACTATCATCCAGGCAAGGCCAATGTCGTAGCAGACGCTTTGAGCCGGAAGAGTTATGTCAATACCCTCATAAGCGGAGGTATGCCAAAGGAGTTGGTAGAAGATCTCAGGGAGCTACGTTTGGAGATAGTCCCTAGAGGTTTTGTTGCAGCGTTGGAGGTTCAGTCAACATTATTGGGAAAGATTCGAGAAGCTCAGAAAGATGACAAAGAAATTGCCAAAATAAAGGAGAAGATGAGTGAAGGAAAAGCCAAAGGTTTTTGTGAGGATGAGCACGACACCTTGTGGTTCGAGGACCGTGCATATGTGCCCAATAATGCAGAGATCAGGAAGTTGATACTTCAGGAAGCTCATGACTCGCCATACTCGATACACCCCGGAAACACTAAGATGTATTTGGACTTGAAGGAGCGTTTCTGGTGGACTGGAATGAAGAAGGATATTGCCGAGTATGTAGCCGTATGTGATGTATGTCAGAGAGTGAAGGCAGAACATCAGAAGCCAGCAGGATTACTGCAGCCTATGCCGATACCCGAATGGAAGTGGGACAAGCTTGGCATGGATTTTATCACCGGATTACCCAGGACCCGATCGGGATATGATTCTATCTGGGTAGTAGTGGATCACTTGACCAAAGTAGCCCACTTTATCCCAGTGAAAACTGATGACCCACAAGTGTAGGGGATCTATCGTAGCCTTTTCGATAAGTAAGAGTGTCGAACCCAACGAGGAGCAGAAGGAAATGACAAGCGGTTTTCAGTAAGGTATTCTCTGCAAGCACTGAAATTATAGGTAATAGATAGTTTTGTGATAAGATAAATTGTAACGGGTAGCAAGTAACAATTGTAAATAAAGTGCAGCAAGATGGCCCAATCCTTTTTGTAGCAAAGGACAAGCCTGGACAAACTCTTATATAAAGAAAAGCGCTCCCGAGGACACATGGGAATTATCGTCAAGCTAGTTTTCATCACGTTCATATGATTCGCGTTCGGTACTTTGATAATTTGATATGTGGGTGGACCGGTGCTTGGGTGTTGTCCTTACTTGGACAAGCATCCCACTTATGATTAACTCCTATTGCAAGCATCCGCAACTACAAAAGAAGTATTAAGGTAAACCTAACCATAGCATGAAACATATGGATCCAAATCAGCCCCTTACGAAGCAACGCATAAACTAGGGTTTAAACTTCTGTCACTCTAGCAACCCATCATCTACTTATTACTTCCCAATGCCTTCCTCTAGGCCCAAACAATGGTGAAGTGTCATGTAGTCAAGGTTCACATAACACCGCTAGAGGAGAGACAACATACATCTCATCAAAATATCGAACGAATACCAAATTCACATGACTACTAATAGCAAGACTTCTCCCATGTCCTCAGGAACAAACGTAACTACTCACAAAGCATATTCATGTTCATAATCAGAGGGGTATTAATATGCATATAGGATCTGAACATATGATCTTCCACCAAATAAACCAACTAGCATCAACTACAAGGAGTAATCAACACTACTAGCAACCTACAGGTACCAATCTTAGGCTATGAGACAAAGATTGAATACAAGAGATGAACTAGGGTTTGAGAGGAGATGGTGCTGGTGAAGATGTTGATGGAGATTGATCCCCTCCCGATGAGAGGATCATTGGTGATGACGATGGCGATGATTTCCCCCTCCCGGAGGGAAGTTTCCCCGGCAGAACAGCTTCGTCGGAGCCCTAGATTGGTTCCGCCAAGGTTCCGCCTCATGGCGGCGGAGTCTCGTCCCGAAAGCTTGCTTATGATTTTTTCCAGGGTAAAAGACTTCATATAGCAGAAGATGGACACCGGAGGCCTGCCAGCGGGCCCACGAGGCAGGGGGGCGCCCGGGGGGTAGGGCGCGCCTCCCACCCTCGTGGCCAGGTGGTGGCCCCCCCTCTGGTAGTTTCTTTGCTCAGTATTTTTTATTATTTCCAAAAATGACTTCCGTGGAGTTTCAGGACTTTTGGAGTTGTGCAGAATAGGTCTCTAATATTTGCTCCTTTTCCAGCCCAGAATTCCAGCTGCCAGCATTCTCCCTCTTCATGTAAACCTTGTAAAATAAGAGAGAATAGGCATAAGTATTGTGACATAATGTGTAATAACAGCCCATAATGCAATAAATATCGATATAAAAGCATGATGCAAAATGGACGTATCAACTCCCCCAAGCTTAGACCTCGCTTGTCCTCAAGCGGAAGCCGATAACGATAAATATGTCCACATGTTTAGAGATAGAGGTGTCGATAAAATAAAATACGTACATGAGTGCATCATGATCATTCTTATAACAGCAACATATATGGATATTGTCATATGATTTCTTATGCTCAAGTAATAATCTATCCACAATGTCAAGTATGAATCAGAAACTTCATTGAGAACTAACAAACTATAAACTCAGTCATTGAGGCAATTGCAATTTATCATAACATCAGAAAGAGTCAATACAAGAGCTTTTCAGCAAGTCCACATACTCAACTATCATTTAGTCTTTCACAATTGCTAACACTCACGCAATACTTGTGGTTATGGAGTTTTAATCGGACACAGAGAAAGATAGGGGCTTATAGTTTTGCCTCCCAAGCTTTTACCTCAAGGGTGATGTCAACAATAATAACTCATGCTAACTTACATCCAATTGGATATATATATATATCAAGATCTTTCCAACACAATGTGCTTACCAAAGGATAAAATGTAAGAAGGAGAGGTGAAGATCACCATGACTCTTGCATACAGTAGAAGATAATAGTAAAAGATAGGCCCTTCGCAGAGGGAAGCAGAGGTTGTCATGCGCTTTCAGGGTTGGATGCACAAAATCTTAATGCGAAAGAACGTCACTTTATATTGCCACTTGTGATATGGACCTTTATTATGCAGTCCGTCGCTTTTATTTCTTCCACACCACAAGATCGTATAAAGCTTATTTTCTCCCACACTAATAAGTCATACATATTTAGAGAGCAATTTTTATTGCTTGCACCGATGACAACTTACTTGAAGGATCTTACTCAATCCATAGGTAGATATGGTGGACTCTCATGGCAAAACTGGTATTAAGGGTATTTGGAAGCACAAGTAGTATCTCTACTTGGTGCAAAGAATTGGCTAGCATGAGGGAGAAAGGTAAGCTCAACATGTTGGATGATCCATGACAATATACTTTATCTCAGATATAAGAAAACATAACCCATTACGTTGTCTTCCTTGTCCAACATCAACTCTTTAGCATGTCATATTTTAATGAGTGCTCACAATCATAGAAGATGTCCAAGATAGTATATTTATATGTGAAACCTCTCTTTCTTTATTACTTCCTATTAATTGCAACAATGACCAAAACTATGTTTGTCAACTCTCAACAACTTTTAATCATCATACTCTCTCTATGTGAAGTCATTACTCTTCATAAGATCAATATGATCTCCTTATTTCTTTTTATTCTTTCTTTTTCTTTTATTCACTCAAGATCATAGCAAGATAATCGAGCCCTTGACTCAACACTAATCTTTATATATATAGCTCACGGACTTGATTACATAGAAGGATCATAAAGCAAAACTCACAACTAGATCATACTAAAACTTTATTCTACTAGATCAAGATAATACCAAAAGGATCGAACTAAGAAAGACGGTAAAGATAGGAGTGATGGTGATACGATACCGGGGCACCTCCCCCAAGCTTGGCAGTTGCCAAGGGGGATGCCCATACCCATGTGATTATATCTCTTTTGTCGGTGAAGAGGGTGGAGATGGTGGATAGTCGCACATCGAGCGTAAGAGATCCTCCAACTTGCGGATAATGCCCTTGAGTGCGACGATATGATCCTTCAACAAAATATTTTCACGTGTGAGATACTTGTTTTGTATACGAGCTAACTCAATCATCTTGAAAGCTTCAATCTTAGTTGGGGTAAAGAGAGGTGGAAGGGTGTCTTCTTCTTCTACTGCCGGAGCTTGATCTTCCATGGCCTTCTTGATCCCATCATCCTTGTTGATCTCCTCGGGTTCTTCTCTCTTCAGCTCTATCTTCATAAGCCAAGCATCGTTGCCCTGATTGTTGGAGGAGGGGGATGACATGATGCCTGGCCTTCACGACTCTGACAAAAAATAGCTTGAAACAAGAACATAGGATATTTGCGTGATACGGGAGTCAAAACCTTCGGGGGATTATATAATAAATTTTTACCGACCAAAATACGTATCGTGCAGGAAAACGGAGTCTGGAGAGCGCACGAGGCGCCCACGAGGTAGGGGGCCGCGCCCAGGGGGGTAGGGCGCACCTCCCACCCTCGTGGAAGCCTCGTGTACTTCCCGGACTGCTTCTTATTTTTTTATTTTTCTAAATATTCCAAAACGGAGAAAAATTGCCATTAGAACTGTTTTGGAGTCGGTTTACTTACCGTACCACGTACCTATTCCTTTTCGGAGTCTGAAACCCCCCCCCCCCCCCCCCCCCCCCCCCCCCCCCCCCCCCCCCCCCCCCCCCCCCCCCCCCCCCCCCCCCCCCCCCCCCCCCCCCCCCCCCCCCCCCCCCCCCCCCCCCCCCCCCCCCCCCCCCCCCCCCCCCCCCCCCCCCCCCCCCCCCCCCCCCCCCCCCCCCCCCCCCCCCCCCCCCCCCCCCCCCCCCCCCCCCCCCCCCCCCCCCCCCCCCCCCCCCCCCCCCCCCCCCCCCCCCCCCCCCCCCCCCCCCCCCCCCCCCCCCCCCCCCCCCCCCCCCCCCCCCCCCCCCCCCCCCCCCCCCCCCCCCCCCCCCCCCCCCCCCCCCCCCCCCCCCCCCCCCCCCCCCCCCCCCCCCCCCCCCCCCCCCCCCCCCCCCCCCCCCCCCCCCCCCCCCCCCCCCCCCCCCCCCCCCCCCCCCCCCCCCCCCCCCCCCCCCCCCCCCCCCCCCCCCCCCCCCCCCCCCCCCCCCCCCCCCCCCCCCCCCCCCCCCCCCCCCCCCCCCCCCCCCCCCCCCCCCCCCCCCCCCCCCCCCCCCCCCCCCCCCCCCCCCCCCCCCCCCCCCCCCCCCCCCCCCCCCCCCCCCCCCCCCCCCCCCCCCCCCCCCCCCCCCCCCCCCCCCCCCCCCCCCCCCCCCCCCCCCCCCCCCCCCCCCCCCCCCCCCCCCCCCCCCCCCCCCCCCCCCCCCCCCCCCCCCCCCCCCCCCCCCCCCCCCCCCCCCCCCCCCCCCCCCCCCCCCCCCCCCCCCCCCCCCCCCCCCCCCCCCCCCCCCCCCCCCCCCCCCCCCCCCCCCCCCCCCCCCCCCCCCCCCCCCCCCCCCCCCCCCCCCCCCCCCCCCCCCCCCCCCCCCCCCCCCCCCCCCCCCCCCCCCCCCCCCCCCCCCCCCCCCCCCCCCCCCCCCCCCCCCCCCCCCCCCCCCCCCCCCCCCCCCCCCCCCCCCCCCCCCTGTTCCTGTTCATGCTCAGGTACACAACGCCTAATAACACCATCTACTCCTTCTTTATAAAGATGTGGGTCATCCCAGAAGTAATGTCTTAAATCATAGAAAAAACTTTTTCTTTTGCTGGTATGTGAAACTAGGTGGTATAAATTTAGCAACAATGTAATTAGCATAATTAGCATACCATGGAGCAGTGCGAGAAGCATTTATGACATTTAATTGTTCATCAGGAAAGCTATCATCAATAGGTAGTGGGTCATCAAGAACATTTTCTAGCCTAGACAAGTTGTCTGCAACGGGGTTCTCAGCTCCCTTTCTATCAATAATATGCAAATCAAATTCTTGTAGCAAGAGAACCCATCTAATAAGTCTAGGTTTAGCATCTTTCTTTTCCATAAGATATTTAATAGCAGCATGATCAGTGTGAATAGTTACTTTAGAATCAACAATATAAGGTCTGAACTTATCACAAGCAAATACAACTGCTAAGAATACTTTTTCAGTAGTAGCATAATTTCTCTGGGCACTATCTAGAGTTTTACTAGCATATTGAATAACATTTAATTTCTTATCAACTCTTTGCCCTAGAACAGCACCTACAGCATAATCACTAGCATCACACATAATTTCAAAGGGTAAATTCCAATCAGGTGGCTGAACAATAGGTGCAGAAATCAATGCTTTCTTAAGTATTTCAAATGCTTCTACACAATCATCATCAAAGACAAAAGGGATATCTTTTTGTAATAAATTAGTCAGAGGCCGAATTTTTTTCCAGAAGTCCTTAATGAACCTCCTATAAAAACCGGCATGACCCAGAAAACTTCTTATACCTTTGATGTCCTTAGTACACGGCATCTTTTCAATAGCATCAACTTTAGCTTTATCAACTTCAATACCTCTTTCAGAAATTTTATGCCCCAAGACAATGCCTTCATTAACCATAAAGTGGCACTTCTCCCAGTTCAAGACAAGGTTAGTTTCTTCACATCTCTGCAAAACTCGATCAAGGTTGCTCAAGCAATCATCAAAAGAGGATCCATAGACGAAGAAATCATCCATGAAAACCTCACATATCTTTTCACAAAAGTTAGAGAATATAGCCATCATGCATCTTTGAAAGGTAGCAGGTGCATTACATAAACCAAAAGGCATACGTCTATAAGCAAAAGTACCGAAAGGGCAAGTAAAAGTGGTCTTTGCTTGATCATCAGCTGACACAGGTATTTGAGAGAAGCCAGAGTAACCATCTAGAAAGCAAAAATGTGTATGCTTGGATAATCTTTCTAGCATTTGATCAATAAAAGGTAAGGGGTAATGATCTTTTTTAGTAGCCTTATTTAATTTGCAAAAATCAATTACCATCCTATAACCTGTAATAATTCTTTGCGGGATCAATTCATCTTTATCATTAGGAACGACAGTAATACCTCCCTTCTTAGGGACACAATGGACAGGACTTACCCACTGACTATCAGCAACGGGATAAATTATACCTGCCTCAAGGAGCTTTAATATTTCCTTTCTTACCACTTCTTTCATCTTAGGATTTAGCCATCGTTGGTGATCAATAACCGGTTTGGCGCCTTTCTCCAAATTTATTTTGTGTTGGCATAGAGTGGGACTAATGCCCTTAAGATCATCAAGAGTATATCCAATAGCAGCACGGTGCTTCTTCAGAGTTTTCAATAATTTCTCTTCTTCATGCTCTGAAAGGTTAGCACTAATAATAACAGGATATATCTTCTTTTCATCAAGATAAGCATATTTAAGAGTATCAGGCAATGGTTTAAGCTCAAACACGGGATCACCTTTGGGTGGAGGAGGATCCCCTAAAACTTCAACGGGAGGATTATATTTAAACCACTTCTCCTTAGGGAGATCAACATGAGTAGCAAATGATTCACAGAAAGAAGCTACTATCTCAGAGTCAAGTCCATATTTAGTGCTAAATTCACAGAAAGCATCGGTATCCATAAAAGATTTAACACAATCAAACTTAGGTGTTACACCTGACTCCTTACCTTCGTTGAGGTCCCAATCTTCAGAGTTGCATTTAATTCTTTCCAATAAATCCCATTTGAATTCAATAGTCTTCATCATAAAGGAACCAGTACAAGAAGTATCGAGCATGGAGCGATTGTTGTCAGAAAGCCGAGCATAAAAATTTTGAATAATCATTTCTCTTGAGAGCTCATGATTGGGGCATGAATATAACATTGACTTAAGCCTCCCCCAAGCTTGAGCGATGCTTTCTCCTTCGCGAGGCCATAAATTATATATATAATTACAATCACGATGAACAAGATGCATAGGATAAAACTTCGGTTGAAATTCCAATTTCAATCGCTTATAGTCCCATGATCCCATATCATCACATAGCCTATACCATGTCAATGCATCTCCCTTCAAAGATAAAGGGAAGACCTTCTTCTTGATAACATCATCGGGCATACCTGCAAGCTTAAATAATCCACAAACTTCATCCACATAGATTAGGTGTAACCCCCCCCCCCCCCCCCCTTGATAACATCATCGGGCATACCTGCAAGCTTAACTAATCCACAAACTTCATCCACATAGATTAAGTGTAAATCGGGATGCAATGTTCCATCTCCTGCAAAAGGATTAGCTAGCAGTTTCTCTATCATACCCAAAGGAATTTCAAAGTAAACATTTTCATTTTCAGTAGGTTGAGGAGCAACTCTTTGCTCTACTGGTCAGGGTGAAGATACCCCGAACAAGCCCCTCAAAGGATTACTTTCCATAGTAACAAGTGACAGTAAATTTCAGCACACTATATAAATTTTTCCTTACCAAGTTCCACATACCAAAGGCGCTTCACTCCCCAGCAACGGCGCCAGAAAAGAGTCTTGATGACCCACAAGTGTAGGGGATCTATCGTAGCCTTTTCGATAAGTAAGAGTGTCGAACCCAACGAGGAGCAGAAGGAAATGACAAGCGGTTTTCAGTAAGGTATTCTCTGCAAGCACTGAAATTATAGGTAACAGATAGTTCTGTGATAAGATAAATTGTAACGGGTAGCAAGTAACAAGTATAAATAAAGTGCAGCAAGATGGCCCAATCCTTTTTGTAGCAAAGGACAAGCCAGGACAAACTCTTATATAGAGGAAATCCCTCCCGAGGACACATGGGAATTATCGTCAAGCTAGTTTTCATCACGTTCATA
>JAAAWM010009451.1:0-23589 GCA_036873465.1 Thinopyrum obtusiflorum | reverse complement strand
TGGCTGCCATGATTGATTGCCATGCCTCCGGAGGTGGAGGTGGTGGCGGAGGGATCGCTTGACTCCCTTCATTTCGATCCGGATTCTGACGCGTTGGCGGAGCCATCCTGAAGAGGGTGACATCCGTTAGCATCTTGATAGACAAAGATAAGTAGAATCAACGGATAGAAATTGCAACATATAGTCTTCACAATAAACATTCGAACGAAGATGAACGAATGACTTCCGTAGTAAATCATCACACTTCCATAAGTTGAGGAGCCACTTGCAAAAGATATGGAATGAACATATGAATTCGAAGGGAACTCGAATACCACAAAACAAAATAAAACCAAGTATTGGCTTGCAGAATAAGCCGGAACAAACATATGATAGAAATTTCGTCCGAAGTTTTCGTGGTGGGGCCCACACGGGCTCAATCGTACAGCACCATCATGTACAAGGCTGTGCACATGACATACGAAGCGTCCCCGAGTCGGCAAGGCCATGGACTCTTTAAGACACAACGAGACCACTGTAAAATCAACCGTATACAGGCGGACCACTAGACGTCGAACCCCAATCTCATATCATGCGTCTGTCGGAAAGAAATCCTAAGGCTACTTGAATTCCCACTTATAAACTCCCGAAACTTTCTGGTTATGCAATCTGGTGTAGGGGATACAGGGGACACAAAATATATCACCCAAACTAACAATCCCTAGATCCAGCTGTATCCATCCGTCAACACATAACCAAGAAACCTTCGGAAATCGTTTACCTCAACCTTCGAAAAACAACCGTTATACAAGTTATGGCAATACTCCCGAACTCCCGCCCCAGTACTGGGTGGCTTCGAGGTGATCTCACCAACAACTGCATAAAAGAGATTTCGATGTCGGCGAAACTCAGGTATTCCAGAACTGCAACGATAAAATTGTGACGACAACACCTCGGAGCTCAACTCCCCGGGACACTGCCACAACCCCTAAATGACAGGAGGCACCAAGAACAATGTTCTCGTCACAAATCGATCGGAACGATTCCAAGATACCCGCGTGATCCTAAAAAAAAAATTTCAGTGAAATTTGAGGAGAGAATAGTCAAAACTTCTACGTCAGGAAACCTCACCAGAGCGACGAAGGGACTGAGGAGTAAAAAGAATCCTACTCTCCGATATATATAATCCTAAGACTCAAAACATTTTTATTCTAGACTCAACAACGCCAGCGATTCGATCAAGCAGGGGGCTCCTAAGTCGGGGATGGCTCTGATTACCAACTTGTAACGCCCACGATGCGGCTATATCTCCCACGTGTCGAGGCACGACTTAGAGGCATAACCGCATAGTGGTTTTGACGCAAGAAGGGTCATCTTCACACAATCCCATGTAATGAACAAGAATGGGATAAAGAGTTGGCTTACAATCGCCACTTCACACAATACATAAATATCATTCATACATCATCCAAAATACAAACATATAGACCGACTACGGTCAAAATCCAGATGAAAATAAGACAACCCTAAATGCTAGATCCCCGATCGTCCCAACTGGGCACCACTACTGATCATCAGGAAAAGACACATAGTAACGACCATGTTCCTCGTCGAACTCCCACTTGAGATCGACGCCATCATCTGCACTGGCACCGTCGGCACCTGCAACTGGTGTTGGAAGTTTCTGTGAGTCACGCAAACTGAGTAGGCTCAACAAGAACGAGAGCTAACTGCAGGTCCTCTTTAAGACCCCCCCCCCCCCCCCCCCCCCCCCCCCCCCCCCCCCCCCCCCCCCCCCCCCCCCCCCCCCCCCCCCCCCCCCCCCCCCCCCCCCCCCCCCCCCCCCCCCCCCCCCCCCCCCCCCCCCCCCCCCCCCCCCCCCCCCCCCCCCCCCCCCCCCCCCCCCCCCCCCCCCCCCCCCCCCCCCCCCCCCCCCCCCCCCCCCCCCCCCCCCCCCCCCCCCCCCCCCCCCCCCCCCCCCCCCCCCCCCCCCCCCCCCCCCCCCCCCCCCCCCCCCCCCCCCCCCCCCCCCCCCCCCCCCCCCCCCCCCCCCCCCCCCCCCCCCCCCCCCCCCCCCCCCCCCCCCCCCCCCCCCCCCCCCCCCCCCCCCCCCCCCCCCCCCCCCCCCCCCCCCCCCCCCCCCCCCCCCCCCCCCCCCCCCCCCCCCCCCCCCCCCCCCCCCCCCCCCCCCCCCCCCCCCCCCCCCCCCCCCCCCCCCCCCCCCCCCCCCCCCCCCCCCCCCCCCCCCCCCCCCCCCCCCCCCCCCCCCCCCCCCCCCCCCCCCCCCCCCCCCCCCCCCCCCCCCCCCCCCCCCCCCCCCCCCCCCCCCCCCCCCCCCCCCCCCCCCCCCCCCCCCCCCCCCCCCCCCCCCCCCCCCCCCCCCCCCCCCCCCCCCCCCCCCCCCCCCCCCCCCCCCCCCCCCCCCCCCCCCCCCCCCCCCCCCCCCCCCCCCCCCCCCCCCCCCCCCCCCCCCCCCCCCCCCCCCCCCCCCCCCCCCCCCCCCCCCCCCCCCCCCCCCCCCCCCCCCCCCCCCCCCCCCCCCCCCCCCCCCCCCCCCCCCCCCCCCCCCCCCCCCCCCCCCCCCCCCCCCCCCCCCCCCCCCCCCCCCCCCCCCCCCCCCCCCCCCCCCCCCCCCCCCCCCCCCCCCCCCCCCCCCCCCCCCCCCCCCCCCCCCCCCCCCCCCCCCCCCCCCCCCCCCCCCCCCCCCCCCCCCCCCCCCCCCCCCCCCCCCCCCCCCCCCCCCCCCCCCCCCCCCCCCCCCCCCCCCCCCCCCCCCCCCCCCCCCCCCCCCCCCCCCCCCCCCCCCCCCCCCCCCCCCCCCCCCCCCCCCCCCCCCCCCCCCCCCCCCCCCCCCCCCCCCCCCCCCCCCCCCCCCCCCCCCCCCCCCCCCCCCCCCCCCCCCCCCCCCCCCCCCCCCCCCCCCCCCCCCCCCCCCCCCCCCCCCCCCCCCCCCCCCCCCCCCCCCCCCCCCCCCCCCCCCCCCCCCCCCCCCCCCCCCCCCCCCCCCCCCCCCCCCCCCCCCCCCCCCCCCCCCCCCCCCCCCCCCCCCCCCCCCCCCCCCCCCCCCCCCCCCCCCCCCCCCCCCCCCCCCCCCCCCCCCCCCCCCCCCCCCCCCCCCCCCCCCCCCCCCCCCCCCCCCCCCCCCCCCCCCCCCCCCCCCCCCCCCCCCCCCCCCCCCCCCCCCCCCCCCCCCCCCCCCCCCCCCCCCCCCCCCCCCCCCCCCCCCCCCCCCCCCCCCCCCCCCCCCCCCCCCCCCCCCCCCCCCCCCCCCCCCCCCCCCCCCCCCCCCCCCCCCCCCCCCCCCCCCCCCCCCCCCCCCCCCCCCCCCCCCCCCCCCCCCCCCCCCCCCCCCCCCCCCCCCCCCCCCCCCCCCCCCCCCCCCCCCCCCCCCCCCCCCCCCCCCCCCCCCCCCCCCCCCCCCCCCCCCCCCCCCCCCCCCCCCCCCCCCCCCCCCCCCCCCCCCCCCCCCCCCCCCCCCCCCCCCCCCCCCCCCCCCCCCCCCCCCCCCCCCCCCCCCCCCCCCCCCCCCCCCCCCCCCCCCCCCCCCCCCCCCCCCCCCCCCCCCCCCCCCCCCCCCCCCCCCCCCCCCCCCCCCCCCCCCCCCCCCCCCCCCCCCCCCCCCCCCCCCCCCCCCCCCCCCCCCCCCCCCCCCCCCCCCCCCCCCCCCCCCCCCCCCCCCCCCCCCCCCCCCCCCCCCCCCCCCCCCCCCCCCCCCCCCCCCCCCCCCCCCCCCCCCCCCCCCCCCCCCCCCCCCCCCCCCCCCCCCCCCCCCCCCCCCCCCCCCCCCCCCCCCCCCCCCCCCCCCCCCCCCCCCCCCCCCCCCCCCCCCCCCCCCCCCCCCCCCCCCCCCCCCCCCCCCCCCCCCCCCCCCCCCCCCCCCCCCCCCCCCCCCCCCCCCCCCCCCCCCCCCCCCCCCCCCCCCCCCCCCCCCCCCCCCCCCCCCCCCCCCCCCCCCCCCCCCCCCCCCCCCCCCCCCCCCCCCCCCCCCCCCCCCCCCCCCCCCCCCCCCCCCCCCCCCCCCCCCCCCCCCCCCCCCCCCCCCCCCCCCCCCCCCCCCCCCCCCCCCCCCCCCCCCCCCCCCCCCCCCCCCCCCCCCCCCCCCCCCCCCCCCCCCCCCCCCCCCCCCCCCCCCCCCCCCCCCCCCCCCCCCCCCCCCCCCCCCCCCCCCCCCCCCCCCCCCCCCCCCCCCCCCCCCCCCCCCCCCCCCCCCCCCCCCCCCCCCCCCCCCCCCCCCCCCCCCCCCCCCCCCCCCCCCCCCCCCCCCCCCCCCCCCCCCCCCCCCCCCCCCCCCCCCCCCCCCCCCCCCCCCCCCCCCCCCCCCCCCCCCCCCCCCCCCCCCCCCCCCCCCCCCCCCCCCCCCCCCCCCCCCCCCCCCCCCCCCCCCCCCCCCCCCCCCCCCCCCCCCCCCCCCCCCCCCCCCCCCCCCCCCCCCCCCCCCCCCCCCCCCCCCCCCCCCCCCCCCCCCCCCCCCCCCCCCCCCCCCCCCCCCCCCCCCCCCCCCCCCCCCCCCCCCCCCCCCCCCCCCCCCCCCCCCCCCCCCCCCCCCCCCCCCCCCCCCCCCCCCCCCCCCCCCCCCCCCCCCCCCCCCCCCCCCCCCCCCCCCCCCCCCCCCCCCCCCCCCCCCCCCCCCCCCCCCCCCCCCCCCCCCCCCCCCCCCCCCCCCCCCCCCCCCCCCCCCCCCCCCCCCCCCCCCCCCCCCCCCCCCCCCCCCCCCCCCCCCCCCCCCCCCCCCCCCCCCCCCCCCCCCCCCCCCCCCCCCCCCCCCCCCCCCCCCCCCCCCCCCCCCCCCCCCCCCCCCCCCCCCCCCCCCCCCCCCCCCCCCCCCCCCCCCCCCCCCCCCCCCCCCCCCCCCCCCCCCCCCCCCCCCCCCCCCCCCCCCCCCCCCCCCCCCCCCCCCCCCCCCCCCCCCCCCCCCCCCCCCCCCCCCCCCCCCCCCCCCCCCCCCCCCCCCCCCCCCCCCCCCCCCCCCCCCCCCCCCCCCCCCCCCCCCCCCCCCCCCCCCCCCCCCCCCCCCCCCCCCCCCCCCCCCCCCCCCCCCCCCCCCCCCCCCCCCCCCCCCCCCCCCCCCCCCCCCCCCCCCCCCCCCCCCCCCCCCCCCCCCCCCCCCCCCCCCCCCCCCCCCCCCCCCCCCCCCCCCCCCCCCCCCCCCCCCCCCCCCCCCCCCCCCCCCCCCCCCCCCCCCCCCCCCCCCCCCCCCCCCCCCCCCCCCCCCCCCCCCCCCCCCCCCCCCCCCCCCCCCCCCCCCCCCCCCCCCCCCCCCCCCCCCCCCCCCCCCCCCCCCCCCCCCCCCCCCCCCCCCCCCCCCCCCCCCCCCCCCCCCCCCCCCCCCCCCCCCCCCCCCCCCCCCCCCCCCCCCCCCCCCCCCCCCCCCCCCCCCCCCCCCCCCCCCCCCCCCCCCCCCCCCCCCCCCCCCCCCCCCCCCCCCCCCCCCCCCCCCCCCCCCCCCCCCCCCCCCCCCCCCCCCCCCCCCCCCCCCCCCCCCCCCCCCCCCCCCCCCCCCCCCCCCCCCCCCCCCCCCCCCCCCCCCCCCCCCCCCCCCCCCCCCCCCCCCCCCCCCCCCCCCCCCCCCCCCCCCCCCCCCCCCCCCCCCCCCCCCCCCCCCCCCCCCCCCCCCCCCCCCCCCCCCCCCCCCCCCCCCCCCCCCCCCCCCCCCCCCCCCCCCCCCCCCCCCCCCCCCCCCCCCCCCCCCCCCCCCCCCCCCCCCCCCCCCCCCCCCCCCCCCCCCCCCCCCCCCCCCCCCCCCCCCCCCCCCCCCCCCCCCCCCCCCCCCCCCCCCCCCCCCCCCCCCCCCCCCCCCCCCCCCTGTTCACCTTTGCAGACTTTGGATTATGCTTGACCACTGCATTGCTGGAAGATCAGACAGGAGGAGGAGGAGGAAGACACCTCTGGTTGAAGCACTTGTTAGCATAGTGACCTTTCTGCTGACATTTGTTGCAAGTCACCTCTGAGAGTGGACGGTGATAAGGAGCATTGGACTTTGGAGCTTGATTCTGAGACTTGTTCTGATAGCCAGAGTTGGAAGAGTTGGAAGAACCCTGGCCACCTTTGTTCTTCTGCTGGTAAGGCTGACGAAACGGAGGAGGAGGAGGCAACCAGAACTTCTGTTGCTTAGCTGTCACAAGTGAGGAAGAAGAAGACTGAACTGCGTCTCTGACTCTCTTCTTAGAAGCCTCACACTTGAGCTGAGCAGCCTCTTGCTTCAGTGCCATATTATAGAATTGATCAAAGTGAGTAGGCTCAACAAGAACGAGAGCTAACTGCAGATCCTCTTTAAGGCCACCTCTGAAGTGATAGATCATGCTTCTCTCAGCAGGAACGTCTTGTTTAGCGAAGCGAGCAAGTTTCTGAAACTGAATGTTGTATTGATAGACATACATGTTGCCTTGCTTGAGATTGCGGAACTCCTCACGCTTGCTCTCAACAACCCCCCCCCCCCCCCCCCCCCCCCCCCCCCCCCCCCCCCCCCCCCCCCCCCCCCCCCCCCCCCCCCCCCCCCCCCCCCCCCCCCCCCCCAGCAGCTTGGTCCTTGAGCTGGAAAGAAGCGAACTTGAAAAAGTCCTCAGGCCTGACATTGCTACATTCAAAATGCTTGTTGATGTCCACGAGCCAATCATCGGCATCCGTGGCCTCGGCCCAGTAGCTGAAAGACTTGGGCTGATTTGCGAGAAACTGGTTGAGAGTGGCAAAGTGAAACTGATTGTTGCCTTGACCTTGATTGCGTTGATTGCCTTGCCCTTGAGTACGTTCTTGCAAGAGTTGCAAAATCATTTGAGCATTGGCGTTGGTGGCTGCCATGATTGCTTGCCATGCCTCCGGAGGTGGAGGTGGTGGCGGAGGGTTCGCTTGACTCCCTTCATTGCGATCCGGATTCTGACGCGTTGGCGGAGCCATCCTGAAGAGGGTGACATCCGTTAGCATCTTGATAGACAAATAGATAAGTAGAATCAACGGATAGAAATTGCAACATATAGTCTTCACAATAAACATTCGAACGAAGATGAACGAATGAATTCCGTAGTAAATCATCACACTTCCATAAGTTGAGAAGCCACTTGAAAAAGATATGGAGTGAACATAAGAATTCGAAGCAACTCGAGTACCACAATACAAAATAAAACAAAATATTGGCTTGCAGAATAAGCCGGAACAAACATATGATAGATATTTCCCCCCCCCCCCCCCCCCCCCCCCCCCCCCCCCCCCCCCCCCCCCCCCCCCCCCCCCCCCCCCCCCCCCCCCCCCCCCCCCCCCCCCCCCCCCCCCCCCCCCCCCCCCCCCCCCCCCCCCCCCCCCCCCCCCCCCCCCCCCCCCCCCCCCCCCCCCCCCCCCCCCCCCCCCCCCCCCCCCCCCCCCCCCCCCCCCCCCCCCCCCCCCCCCCCCCCCCCCCCCCCCCCCCCCCCCCCCCCCCCCCCCCCCCCCCCCCCCCCCCCCCCCCCCCCCCCCCCCCCCCCCCCCCCCCCCCCCCCCCCCCCCCCCCCCCCCCCCCCCCCCCCCCCCCCCCCCCCCCCCCCCCCCCCCCCCCCCCCCCCCCCCCCCCCCCCCCCCCCCCCCCCCCCCCCCCCCCCCCCCCCCCCCCCCCCCCCCCCCCCCCCCCCCCCCCCCCCCCCCCCCCCCCCCCCCCCCCCCCCCCCCCCCCCCCCCCCCCCCCCCCCCCCCCCCCCCCCCCCCCCCCCCCCCCCCCCCCCCCCCCCCCCCCCCCCCCCCCCCCCCCCCCCCCCCCCCCCCCCCCCCCCCCCCCCCCCCCCCCCCCCCCCCCCCCCCCCCCCCCCCCCCCCCCCCCCCCCCCCCCCCCCCCCCCCCCCCCCCCCCCCCCCCCCCCCCCCCCCCCCCCCCCCCCCCCCCCCCCCCCCCCCCCCCCCCCCCCCCCCCCCCCCCCCCCCCCCCCCCCCCCCCCCCCCCCCCCCCCCCCCCCCCCCCCCCCCCCCCCCCCCCCCCCCCCCCCCCCCCCCCCCCCCCCCCCCCCCCCCCCCCCCCCCCCCCCCCCCCCCCCCCCCCCCCCCCCCCCCCCCCCCCCCCCCCCCCCCCCCCCCCCCCCCCCCCCCCCCCCCCCCCCCCCCCCCCCCCCCCCCCCCCCCCCCCCCCCCCCCCCCCCCCCCCCCCCCCCCCCCCCCCCCCCCCCCCCCCCCCCCCCCCCCCCCCCCCCCCCCCCCCCCCCCCCCCCCCCCCCCCCCCCCCCCCCCCCCCCCCCCCCCCCCCCCCCCCCCCCCCCCCCCCCCCCCCCCCCCCCCCCCCCCCCCCCCCCCCCCCCCCCCCCCCCCCCCCCCCCCCCCCCCCCCCCCCCCCCCCCCCCCCCCCCCCCCCCCCCCCCCCCCCCCCCCCCCCCCCCCCCCCCCCCCCCCCCCCCCCCCCCCCCCCCCCCCCCCCCCCCCCCCCCCCCCCCCCCCCCCCCCCCCCCCCCCCCCCCCCCCCCCCCCCCCCCCCCCCCCCCCCCCCCCCCCCCCCCCCCCCCCCCCCCCCCCCCCCCCCCCCCCCCCCCCCCCCCCCCCCCCCCCCCCCCCCCCCCCCCCCCCCCCCCCCCCCCCCCCCCCCCCCCCCCCCCCCCCCCCCCCCCCCCCCCCCCCCCCCCCCCCCCCCCCCCCCCCCCCCCCCCCCCCCCCCCCCCCCCCCCCCCCCCCCCCCCCCCCCCCCCCCCCCCCCCCCCCCCCCCCCCCCCCCCCCCCCCCCCCCCCCCCCCCCCCCCCCCCCCCCCCCCCCCCCCCCCCCCCCCCCCCCCCCCCCCCCCCCCCCCCCCCCCCCCCCCCCCCCCCCCCCCCCCCCCCCCCCCCCCCCCCCCCCCCCCCCCCCCCCCCCCCCCCCCCCCCCCCCCCCCCCCCCCCCCCCCCCCCCCCCCCCCCCCCCCCCCCCCCCCCCCCCCCCCCCCCCCCCCCCCCCCCCCCCCCCCCCCCCCCCCCCCCCCCCCCCCCCCCCCCCCCCCCCCCCCCCCCCCCCCCCCCCCCCCCCCCCCCCCCCCCCCCCCCCCCCCCCCCCCCCCCCCCCCCCCCCCCCCCCCCCCCCCCCCCCCCCCCCCCCCCCCCCCCCCCCCCCCCCCCCCCCCCCCCCCCCCCCCCCCCCCCCCCCCCCCCCCCCCCCCCCCCCCCCCCCCCCCCCCCCCCCCCCCCCCCCCCCCCCCCCCCCCCCCCCCCCCCCCCCCCCCCCCCCCCCCCCCCCCCCCCCCCCCCCCCCCCCCCCCCCCCCCCCCCCCCCCCCCCCCCCCCCCCCCCCCCCCCCCCCCCCCCCCCCCCCCCCCCCCCCCCCCCCCCCCCCCCCCCCCCCCCCCCCCCCCCCCCCCCCCCCCCCCCCCCCCCCCCCCCCCCCCCCCCCCCCCCCCCCCCCCCCCCCCCCCCCCCCCCCCCCCCCCCCCCCCCCCCCCCCCCCCCCCCCCCCCCCCCCCCCCCCCCCCCCCCCCCCCCCCCCCCCCCCCCCCCCCCCCCCCCCCCCCCCCCCCCCCCCCCCCCCCCCCCCCCCCCCCCCCCCCCCCCCCCCCCCCCCCCCCCCCCCCCCCCCCCCCCCCCCCCCCCCCCCCCCCCCCCCCCCCCCCCCCCCCCCCCCCCCCCCCCCCCCCCCCCCCCCCCCCCCCCCCCCCCCCCCCCCCCCCCCCCCCCCCCCCCCCCCCCCCCCCCCCCCCCCCCCCCCCCCCCCCCCCCCCCCCCCCCCCCCCCCCCCCCCCCCCCCCCCCCCCCCCCCCCCCCCCCCCCCCCCCCCCCCCCCCCCCCCCCCCCCCCCCCCCCCCCCCCCCCCCCCCCCCCCCCCCCCCCCCCCCCCCCCCCCCCCCCCCCCCCCCCCCCCCCCCCCCCCCCCCCCCCCCCCCCCCCCCCCCCCCCCCCCCCCCCCCCCCCCCCCCCCCCCCCCCCCCCCCCCCCCCCCCCCCCCCCCCCCCCCCCCCCCCCCCCCCCCCCCCCCCCCCCCCCCCCCCCCCCCCCCCCCCCCCCCCCCCCCCCCCCCCCCCCCCCCCCCCCCCCCCCCCCCCCCCCCCCCCCCCCCCCCCCCCCCCCCCCCCCCCCCCCCCCCCCCCCCCCCCCCCCCCCCCCCCCCCCCCCCCCCCCCCCCCCCCCCCCCCCCCCCCCCCCCCCCCCCCCCCCCCCCCCCCCCCCCCCCCCCCCCCCCCCCCCCCCCCCCCCCCCCCCCCCCCCCCCCCCCCCCCCCCCCCCCCCCCCCCCCCCCCCCCCCCCCCCCCCCCCCCCCCCCCCCCCCCCCCCCCCCCCCCCCCCCCCCCCCCCCCCCCCCCCCCCCCCCCCCCCCCCCCCCCCCCCCCCCCCCCCCCCCCCCCCCCCCCCCCCCCCCCCCCCCCCCCCCCCCCCCCCCCCCCCCCCCCCCCCCCCCCCCCCCCCCCCCCCCCCCCCCCCCCCCCCCCCCCCCCCCCCCCCCCCCCCCCCCCCCCCCCCCCCCCCCCCCCCCCCCCCCCCCCCCCCCCCCCCCCCCCCCCCCCCCCCCCCCCCCCCCCCCCCCCCCCCCCCCCCCCCCCCCCCCCCCCCCCCCCCCCCCCCCCCCCCCCCCCCCCCCCCCCCCCCCCCCCCCCCCCCCCCCCCCCCCCCCCCCCCCCCCCCCCCCCCCCCCCCCCCCCCCCCCCCCCCCCCCCCCCCCCCCCCCCCCCCCCCCCCCCCCCCCCCCCCCCCCCCCCCCCCCCCCCCCCCCCCCCCCCCCCCCCCCCCCCCCCCCCCCCCCCCCCCCCCCCCCCCCCCCCCCCCCCCCCCCCCCCCCCCCCCCCCCCCCCCCCCCCCCCCCCCCCCCCCCCCCCCCCCCCCCCCCCCCCCCCCCCCCCCCCCCCCCCCCCCCCCCCCCCCCCCCCCCCCCCCCCCCCCCCCCCCCCCCCCCCCCCCCCCCCCCCCCCCCCCCCCCCCCCCCCCCCCCCCCCCCCCCCCCCCCCCCCCCCCCCCCCCCCCCCCCCCCCCCCCCCCCCCCCCCCCCCCCCCCCCCCCCCCCCCCCCCCCCCCCCCCCCCCCCCCCCCCCCCCCCCCCCCCCCCCCCCCCCCCCCCCCCCCCCCCCCCCCCCCCCCCCCCCCCCCCCCCCCCCCCCCCCCCCCCCCCCCCCCCCCCCCCCCCCCCCCCCCCCCCCCCCCCCCCCCCCTCGTACCCGATGAACCCCTCGAACAAGAACGCTTCAAGCGACAGCTTATCGCCACTGCGAGGAGCCTGAAAAAGAAATAGCAACAGCTTCAAGCCGAACAGGATACGCTCAACAACAGATGGACCAAGGTCCTGGCTGCCGAAGAATACGGCCTTGAGCGTCCAACAAAGAGCTATCCAAAGCGCAGGCTACTACTACAATTTGACGACGAGGCCCTTGAGCCAATACCATCCAGATACAATCATACTGATTAACCGGACCGACCACCACGTGGACGGGACAAAGCGGCTAATTACGCCTGAGACCAGCCCGCGCCCCCTCGCCGTAGAGGCAGGGAAACAGTGGCTCCGGGCTACCCATACGACTTACGTCAGGACATGGACAATAGAGCCGGCCAGACCAGATCAATCTATGGATCAAGGGGACGTGCTCCCACACGAGGCGACGGCCATCAAGGCAGGCGCGACAAGCACAACCAAACTCGGGCCGAGAACCGAACACGGATGTCATCCGAACTACGTCATGATGTTGCCCGATATAGAGGCACCGCACACCCCATGTGCTTTACCGACGAGGTAATGCAGCACCAGTTTCCGGAAGGGTTTAAACCCGTAAACATTGAGGCATACGATGGAACGACAGATCCCGCGGTGTGGATTGAAGACTTTCTTCTCCACATTCACATGGCCCGCGGTGATGATCTCCATGCCATTAAATACCTTCCCCTAAAGCTAAAAGGACCAGCACGACACTGGTTGAATAGCCTCCCAGAAAACTCCATTGGCAGCTGGGAGGACTTGGAAGATGCTTTTGGAGATAACTTCCAAGGCACTTATGTCCGGCCACCGGACGCTGATGACCTTAGTCACATAGTCCAGCAATTCGGAGAGTCAGCCCGTAAACTCTGGACTCGGTTCTTAATTAAAAAGAACCAAATTGTTGAGTGTCCGGACGCCGAAGCCTTAGCGGCCTTCAAGCACAGCGTCCATGATGAATGGCTCGCCCGACACCTCGGTCAGGAAAAGCCAAAAACTATGGCAGCTCTTACTGCACTTATGACCCGCTTTTGCGCGGGAGAAGACAGCTGGTTGGCTCGTAGAAGCAATAGCACCAGTGAACCCGACACCTCTGAGGCCAGGGGTGGCAATGGAAGGCCACGACATAACAAAAAGAAGCGTTGGAACAATAACAAAGAAATCAAGGATACGGCGGTAAACGCCGGATTCAGTGGCTCCAAACCCGGTCAGCGGAAGAAGCCATTCAAAGGAAATAGAGACGGTCCATCCAACTTGGACAAACTACTAGATAGGCCTCGCCAGATTCATGGCACGCCTGACAAGCTCGCCAACCACTCCAACAGAAACTGCTGGGTTTTTAAACAGGCCGGTAAATTAAATACCGAACACAAGGGGAAAGGGCCTCAAAGCGAGGAGGATGATGAGCCCCGCCCTCCGAACACAGGGGGACAGAAGAAGTTTCCCCCCGAGGTGAAAACAGTGAACATGATATATGTCACACACATCCCAAAGATGGAGCGCAAGCACGCACTAAGAGACGTCTACGAAGTAGAGCCTGTCGCCCCAAAATTCAACCCATGGTCGGCTTGTCCGATCACCTTTGATCGCAGGGACCACCCAACTAGTATCCGTCATGGAGGTTCGGCGGCCCTGGTACTCGATCCCATCATCAATGGATACCATCTCACTACAGTCCTTATGGACGGCGGCAGCAGTCTGAACCTGATCTATCAAGACACTATCCGTAAGATGGGCATTGACCCGTCAAGAATTAAGCCTAGCAATACTACCTTTAAAGGAGTAATACCCGGCGTGGAGGCCCGTTGTACGGGCTCCTTAACATTGGAAGTAGTCTTCGGCTCTCCGGACAACTTCCGAAGCGAAGACTTGATCTTGAATATCGTCCCTTTCCGTAGTGGTTATCACGTGCTGCTCGGACGAACTGCCTTCGCCTGCTTCAATGCGGTCCCACATTATGCTTATTTAAAGCTCAAAATGCCCGGACTACACGGCGTGATTACAGTCAATGGAAACATGGAGCGCTCCCTCCGCACTGAGGAGCACACCGCGGCCCTCGCAGCCGAGGTACAGAACGGCCTCATCAAGCCGAACCACTCATCTGTTATCAATACCACTGACACTGCCAAGCGAGTCCGATCCACATTATAGCACGACAGCTCAGCGGATACGGAGCTCGAGTAGCAGTTCAGCCTCCGCCGATCGCCCCATAAGGCTGCAGCATACGTACCGCGCGTGCATAATTACGCACTTAAAATACCTTGGGAGGCACCGGAGGCATACTGCGATAAAAGGTCTATAGTGCGGATTGACCCTATTTGGACCTTAACCTTCTTTCTCTCTCTTTCTTTTTCTTTACCTACTGGTTCATTAAAACATGCCTAATCCGCAGTTGTATAGGGGCTACTCTCTAAAAACTCCCCTTTCGTATAGACGACCATCAACCTCTCCTCTCAAAGGATTCTTCACCAAGGAGAAACGGCGCAGACGTGCGGCAGGGCACCACTTGATCTTAAAGACTACCTTTTCTTTTAGGCCATGTATAAAGCTTCCCCTCGTGTACAAATTCTCGACATGTCAAATAGCCTTGATGTTCATGGCATTATCTGTAACAGCACGTCTTGGCGTATTAATCAGGATACAAAGGAGACAGTTGATCGCCAACTTCTGTTCGGTATTGGTTTATTTTACCATCTGTATTCCCTCCTTGCTTCAGATTGCCACATATGCTTGGGTCCGGCCTAAATGCTGGGGGCTCTATCCGACTATGCATATTTTCAAAAGTCTGAACACCTATAGGGTACTCTTCGGCGTCTCGAATATTGCATTATATGCATCAGCTCCGCATCATGTCTTTGGTCTATAGTTGGGTTGCCCGGCTCCTGTGATTACCACCGTACGTTCCGCTAGTTCGGCTAAGGTAGTAAAGGGAGAACTACTGCGATTGTGTTTCTGGTTTGTCCGGTCAAATACCTCCATAGAGAAAGCCGAAAACTGACTGTCATGATATGGCGAGAGTTGGTCGGTGATTCGGCGACTTACTACAAATCATTAGTGATTTACTTCGTGTTATATGAAGGGCTGGTCTTCACCCAGTCATGCGACAAAGGCATCCTAGTTCAGATTCCCGCATACGCACCAGGGGCTAGTACTTAGCCCCACCCTCAAACTCCTATGGCTAAGTGAAAGTAATAAAGCCGCATAGTTTGATTGCCTGGTTCACTGTGCAGACACCTCCTTTACAGACCAAGACGTTGGATAAAGTGTGATCACGCGCTATACTGAACACCCCCGTAACATCTACGTGGGGGCTGAAGCCGACGACTGGCAAACTTTCAGGGTTAAAACGGCCGCACATGAGGAAAATAACTCAAGATAAAGGCATAAATATATGACAAGCCTTGGTTCACAAAACAAAGTTTTGACAGCCCGGATACATTTACTCAAACATAACGTCTTTTGAGCATTGGCCCTCTACTATTCGGGCACTCGCTAGGACATCTTCAAAGTATCTCTCCAGCTTGCGGTGGTCCTTGCCTTCGGGCGGGCCTGTGGTCGCCAGGTCGATGGCCTTCATTTTTGCCCAGTGCATCTTGAAACGGGCAAAGGCCATCCGCGCACCCACTATGCACGCCGAGCCCTTCACAGCTTTAACTCGAGGCAGCGCATCGACGAGTCGCCTTACCAAGCTGAAGTAGCTGCTAGGAATTGGTTCGTCTGGCCAAAGCCGGACTATGAGATCCTTCATGGCCAAGTCGGACACCCTATGTAGCTCCGACAGCTGCTTCATCTGGTTGTTCAGAGGCGTTGGATGCTCCGGCGCCAGGAACTGTGACCAGAACAACTTCTCGGTCGAGTTCCCCTCCTGGGCTCGGGAGAACTGTGCATCGTCGGCGGCACTCCTCGGAAGATCCGCAAAGGCATCTGGAGAACTCCACAATCAAGTGAGCAAAGCATATCTTTGACCTCCAAATATACTCTGCAAGAGAAAGGGCTTACCAGCCGCTATCTGTTTGGCCTGCCGGATCTCTTCACGAGCACTCTGGGACTCGATCCACGCCTCCTTTGCCTCCTCGAGGGCTTTGGCGAGTTTGGTCGCTTGGGCCGAAGTCTTCCTTTATAAGGCCTCGCACTTGTCGATGGCGTCCTTCAGCTCTTGCTCCACTTCGGCCACCCTATCTTCGTGCCGGCGGCGGGCGACCTGTTCGGTTTTTAGTTCTGCAGCCGCTTTGTCAGCGGCTGCCTTATTTGCCTTCGCCTCTTCCTTGGCCTGGGCAAGGGCACACTTGAGGGTCTCGACCTCGGCCGCGCCAACTGCACTCATAATCACAGCAGTATATGAGTTCATCTCTGGACATACACTATCGCTTACGATATATAACCAAATTTTTCAACATGCATACCTTGCGTATCATAGAACCACTTGTTCACGCGGTCAATTTCTTCATCGGCCAGCTTTAGTTTCCGATTGAGCTCGAAAACTTCGGCGGCCTGGGCGGTTGCCGCCAACAGGGAAGCCTGTTACAAAATAGACAAGTATATTAGCTATTCCGAATATTATGTGATCCTCTGTCCGGCTTTTCCCAAAACCAGGCAGGGTCTCAGGGGCTACTGTCTATGCACATGTATATTCCTTTATATGAAAAAAGCGTCTAGAGCATTACGTCGCATACCTCGAAGCCTGTCAGTAGGCTGGTAAAAGCTTCATTCAGTTCACTCTTGGCGGACTGAACCTTCTCTACTACCGCACCCATTAGGGTGCGGTGCTCCTCCATGATGGAAGCACGTTGCAGTGCCTCCACTAGAGTGTTCGGCGCCTCCGGATTAGTGGAGGTCGCCGATGGAGCTGATGCTCCCCCTCCTTTGAAGGGAGCTGCTCACTTGATCCCGGAGCCACATTGGTCTCCGGAAGAGTGTCCGGCTGGGGCCCGGATTGTTGACGGCCCCCACCGTCAGTTGCCATGGGGGTGGCCTCCCCCATGTCTTCAACGACCGAGGTGTCACCCTCGGGCACCTTCTCGACAGCCTCACCCGCCCCTCCGTGGCTAGGAGAGGTCCTTTGGGATAACACCTCGGTGTCATCCACGGTGAGGGGCGAGGGGGCACGTGGCGGCGTCTCGCTCTCTGCCATCTCAGGTGGCAAAGAACTCCCCTCCGATAGCGAGGGGTTCGGGAGGTCGCGGGGAGGGCTGAAAAATGCGTAACATGGTAACTTATATAATAAAAATAGGAAAACCAAAACAATAAGTATCTAGATACTTACGTTTTGGCCAGGGGCGTTGCCCTGGGAGGTTTTTTGGAGACCAGTTCAGCGTCAGAGTCTGAACTGTCCTGGAGGATCATTTTCCCCCTTTTGGGCGCCTCCCCCTTCGGGTCTTCGGAGGCCGCCCTCTTCTTCTTCCTCCCCTTGCGGTGGGAGTCGCTTTCCACCTCCTCTTCCTCTTCCTCTTCCTCGTCTCCCTCATGGGAGGAGGGGGCCCCAGTCTCCCCGGACATAGCATCCAAAGAACCCTTGTGGCGGGGGCCACTCTTGGCCTCCTTGCCCTTCTTCTTCTTGCCCTTCTTCTCCGGCGCCTGATACGACGCCGGGACCAGCATCTCCGCTAGCTGGGGCGTGGCTGGGTCTTCAGGCAGCGGTGCCGAACAATTGACCCACTCTGCCTTCGCCGTCCAGCCCTGCACGAAAGACAGGCAATATGACTTAGGTAATGTTCAAAATACTAAACCAGATATGTCTTCGAAAAGAATATGTTTACCTCTGAGGCCGGATGCTCGATGTCGAGTCCGATGTCCTCGTTCTTCTTCGGCCATGTTTTTTGGGCCTTGAAGAGCTGCTTCCAGATGTCTTCGTGCGTGGTGCCGAAGAAGCGCTTCAAGGTTCCTGGCCCCTCCGGATTGAACTCCCACATGGGAGAGGCCCGGAGTTGGCAGGGGAGTGTGCGACGGAAAAGCATCACCTGGATCACGTTTGTGAGTTCGGTGTTCTTTCCTATCATGTTGGTGATGCATTTTTGTAGCATCTACACCTCCGCTGTAGATCCCCAGTCCAGGCCCTCAGCAGTCCACGAGGTAAGCCTCGTAGGGGGTTCGGATCTGAACTCAGGAGTGGCCACCCACTTGGCATCACGGGGTTCGGTGATATAGAACCACTCCTGCTTCCATACCTTGACAGTCTCCACAAAGCCCCCCTTTGGCCAGATAGCTTGGGGAGCTTGCTCACCATGGTGCCGCCGCAGTCCGCATGTTACCCATCCACCACCTTCGGCTTCAGATTGAAGACCTTGAGCCATAGGCTGAAGTGTGGGGGATGAGGAGCAGCGCCTTGCACACGGCGATGAATGCCGAGATGTGGAGGAAAGAATTCGGGGCTAGATCATGGAAATCTAGCCCGTAGTAGAACATAAGGCCCCGGATAAAGGGATGGAGGGGAAACCCTAGCCCACGGAGGAAGTGGGGGATGAATACGACCCTTTCACCGGGCTCCGGAGTGGGGATGACTTGATCCTTGGCAGGGAGCCTGTGCGCGATCTCCGCGGACAGATATCCCGCCCCCGGAGCTCCTTGATGTCCTTTTCGGTGACGGAGGAGGCCTCCCACTTGCCCTTTGAACCAGATCCTGACATGGCTGGGAGTCTAGTGGCAGTGGGAAAGATTGAAGTTTGGGCGCTGGAGCTTGAAGATGGGAAGGCAGGAGAAGGAAGAAGGCGTGGGGAAAAAGAGGAATCTTTACCCTCTTATATAGGCAGTGAATATCAAACGCCCCCCTCAAGCCTTAAAACTCGCCTGTTCCCAAGGGGTCGTACGAATGGCACGGTTGGATTACCCAAAACCGTATTGATGAGGATCCTGTAATGGGCGGACACGATCTCTATTTTGACAAGACGTGTCAATGGAGACTGTGCCTCGAAAAGCGAAGCGGGAGGCGTGAAAACGGTTCAAAATGTTAAGAGGCTAGACGCGACGTTTCGCTGAAAAAAGTTGTCAGTGGAAAGACACTATTTTGTTTGATATCCTTCCTTCATGGCTAAGGGTTGTAACAATATTACAGAGCCGGATACAGTTCTTTAGTTCGGAAAACTGCTTTGAAGTATTCAGGAGGAGGAACCTGCCTTGCAATGCCGAAGACAATCTACATGCCGAACATATCGTCATTGAAGGCTGGTTCAGGGGCTACTGAGGGAGTCCTGGATTGGGGGTCCTCGGGTGTTCGGGCTATTCGATATGGGTCGGACTGATGGGCCGTGAAGATACAAAGCGGAAGACCTTTCCCCGTGTCCGGGTAGGACTCCCCTATGCGTGGATGGCAAGATTGGTGTCCGGATATGTAATTTCCTTCCTCTACAGACCGACTCTGTACAAGCCTAGGCCCCTCCAGTGTGTATATAAACCGGAGGGTTTAGTCCGTAGGGACAATCAGAATTCTCATAGGCTAGACAGCTAGGGTTTAGCCATTACGATCTCGAGGTAGATCAACTCTTGAAACCCCTATACTCATCGAATATACTCAAGCAGGAAGTAGGGTTTTACCTCCTTTAAGGGGGCCCGAACGTGGGTAAACATTGTGTCCCCTTTGTCTCTTGTTACCATTGATCCTCAGACGCACAGTTCGGGACCCCCTACCCGAGATCTGCCGGTTTTGTCACCGACAGTCGGCATGTGGGATTTTTGCATGAAGCACTCGCATCCATAATACATCTGGACTATCTCTTCTGCATTCTTCATCGCATGGGGCTAGAAGAAACAATGGCCGAAGGCTTTGCCTACTAGCATTTGCGGGGCTGCACGGTGACCGCAGGTCCTCGCGTGTATCTCATATAGGAGCTGTTGGCCTTCTTCTGATGAAACACAATGCAGGAAAATTCCGGTTAAGCTGTGTTTGTACAACTCCCCCTTGATGACCGTGTATGCCTTAGACCTACAATCGGTGCGTCGGGTTTCATCTTTATCTTTCAAGGGGTCCTCATTAACAAGGTTAGTGAGAAGAGGCTGAGTCCAATCTGGATTACTGCGAATACTATCTCCGTGGGCTCATCATCCTTTGCGACATCTTATGTCGCCTTTGCGGGTTCCTGCTCCCTTCTAGCCTCTTGTTCGGTGACCGCGGGCTTTGAACCTCCAGAGATCGAGGACTCCTCCATGAACTCTTGTATTCTTATTGATGGCTTGTCTAGGATCTCCAAGAACGTCTCGTCTGGGACTGTTTCTCAGGCCACCCCCATGTGTGCCAGGTTATCAGCTGTCATGTTGTCGCTTCTCTTGATGTTATGTAGCTCAATTCTAACTTTCCTTCCAGCTCATGGACCGCCGCGTAGTATGCCACCAACTTTGAATCTTTGTTGCTGAAGGTATTTCGTTACTTGCTAGATGACGAGGTCAGAGTCACCGCAACAAATAAGGCGACGAATGCCCGTGGAGGTCACGATGCGGAGCTAGTGTTGGAGGTGATAGAGGCAAAAGTGTCCCGGTGTTTCGATGAGATAGCTATCGTTTTTTTGTGGGAGTCTACTTTGACGATCCGACTACGAACATGCGAAGACGTCGTGCCTTATCAATCACTAAACCAACTTCCGAGGGCTTATTGACCATGCCGGAGCATGATCAACCTGACCACGAGGGTCTATTTCCTGCAAGCAAACGAAGAACAAGCAACAAACTGAGATTGCAATCTGGATATTGTGAATATAAGATGGAAGCTTTATTGATCAAGGTGGGGTTCTGTGACGTCTTGGTCTGGTCGTTGAACACAAACTAAGTACGCAAAGTTGCAGCTATGGCGTACTTTTAATCTAAACAAAACCCAAAGTCTATCTGACACCCTAAGTGATGCGGAGCATTCCACGATCATCCCCATGGACACTACCTCGACTATCCAAGCCCCAAGTGGACCCATGACAAGATCAAGAGCTCGTGCCATTCAATCCTAGGTGACATCACTCCTACTTGAGTTTCCCTTCCCTTCAAATGAGACATGGCTATTGCCTAAGTCCGAAACGCTATGTGTGATCAGGTACAACACACAAGCCATGGAGCCAAGAGCCGAAGAAGAAGAATCAGGCGCCAACTCTCTCGACAGCCCGAAACTTCCGGCCAGATCCCAGAACATTCGGCCCCCGGAACCTCCGGCCGCCCCGAAACTTCCGGCCTCCATCAACCCAGACGAACCTGGGCGTGCCAACTCTCTGGTTGGCCCATAACCAGCCCGGAACCTGGCCCGGACCTTCCGGACCCTCCGGCCTGCCCGGACCTTCCGGCCCCCGGATGCCAGCCCAGCTCCTCCCGTGCCAACTCTCTGGTTAGGCCGGACCCTTCCCGAAACCTGGCCCGGAACCTCCCGCGCCCGGAACTTCTAGCCCTGCCTGCGCGCGGCGACTTGGGCAGAGGCCCGTGTACCCTTTCGCCCTGAGACTATATATACTCTTCTCCCACCTATGTTTTAGGGTTAGCAAAGTAGTAGCTCATTGAGAAGCTTTGCTCTCCACTTGGTCCCCTTCTCCTTATGGGTTCATGGCCTCTACGGAGAAGATCCCCCTCAATTGGATTCAAGACCCCTAACGGGAAGACCCTCAAGACCTCCTCACGGAGATGAACTAGTTACCTCTTGTATCATCCCTTGTTGATCTTGGATCTTGTATCTCTTTGTGTTTCGAGGATCTAGCATATGTGTGACCTAATCTTGTTGGTTTGAGTGATTCTCTCGTGTTTTCCCTCGTGTTTCCCCTCGTGTTCTTCGTGTTCCTCGTTGGGATCCGCTCCTTTCGTGAAAAATCGGGCACCTAGGGTTCTACCCTACATCATCTTGGTATCATGAGCCACGTTGATCACGATTTCAGAGCCTCCTTCTTTGTTTTCTAGCCTAATTTTGTTGTGATTCGTCCCAATTTTGAAAATCCCCACAAAAATAGCCCTCCCAAATTTTTTGTGATTTGTTGGTGTGATGAAGTTTTGTTGGATTCGATCCGTGAATTTCATGTGTGGCACGTGGATCTAGCTTCCCCATCCTTCCATCCACCCAAAATTTTCTTTTCCCCTTAGGATTTGGGTTTTTCCTGAAGTTTTTCCGCCCAAATCCACGATCCCCAATTTCCTGTTCTTGCAGAATCGCGACCACCGGAACTTCCGGCCCCGCCCGGACCTTCCAGCAACGCCCGGAACTTCCGGATCCCGGACCTTCCGTCTTGCCCGGAACTTTTGGCCTAGACAGAAAGTCTGCGCATCTTCAACGACTTTCACTACTTCGTCAACTCTGATTGTGGTGCAGCGGCATCTTTGCCAATGTACTGAAGACCGTGCACTACTACTACTACTTCCACTTCATCATCGTCATCCGTCCTTGCTTACACTCGAAAAACCATTGACGGTAACTTCGACGACATCTTTGTCTACTCCTTGCCATTGCATTGATAACCACATAGCCTTCCTTTTTGCGTCGCTTACCCATCGAGACTAGCCTTTGAGTATTGCCGGCAACGTGACTTGTGCACATTAGTGATCATACTTCCCATTACATACTTACCATATCATTTTGGTACATATCTTGGTATCATCTTTTGTGTCACAAAGTTGTCATCGCATACACAATTGTTATCTTGGTTCGTGAAGCTTTGCATGAGAAAAGAGCTCAAAAGAGAAAGAGCCAAACATGCTTTTAAGCAAAAGAAGAAAGATAAGCAAAGAGCTTTTAAGCAAGAACCATAGCATCATACTACATTAAGATTGTCATACTCGATCATCTTGGATCATATCATCGGAATACCATACATATAGCATACTTGGGATAGAAGTTTCGTATCCGCCTATTGTGCAATCGTGCTAGCGTCTCTCTAGTGTTGTGCAACACGAGCATTTTCATGGATTCCACATTTTGGCTCATTCCTTGGTTTCACGACCCCATTTATCTATTTGTGTGTGTGTTTTCGTGTACCATATCTTGCTACTTGTCTACTTGTTGCATTGCAAATTTGTGAATCTTTTCCAACATTATTAAGCCTCCCTAACAATTGCATCAATTTTGTGCCACCATCCTAACCGAGCTCCACTATAAGATTTATTTGTGCAGGTGTGAAAACCGACAAGAATTGGTACCAATTGTGCTATTTCCTTTTTACACATTTGAGTGATCATTGATCCATCTTCAACATCGGTCAAGGTACATTTGGTATAAGTTCTTCTCTTTCTCCCACTCACATATTTGTTTGGAATGATGGATAGGCCAGGTTCTTCTACCAACCCACTCTTCCTAGAGCAAGACGACGACCTGAACAACTACGTCACCAAGATCCACCTATTTGGCACACAACGAGCTTTGCATCAAGAACAACAAGCAATGAGCGACCGCATCGACAACCTCGCCACCGACTTGCGACTCTCCGAGCAACGTACAAGAGACTACTTCGACAACAAGCTCGACGGACAAAAGCAAGAGAGCAATGCAAGAATGGATGAGATTCGTGCCTTGTTGGTCAACCGCTCTTCTACCTCTTCGTCCTACTCAAGATGGAGCCGCTCGAGTCGACACTCCGACGACAGTATCTCTGGCTCAAGTACTCCGGCATCAAACACTCTTCGACGAGCCGCGCGCCAAGATCATCAAGCAAATCGCAATCCCCTACACGACACCGATCATCAAGAGCAACTTCGTGCGCAAGAGCATCGACATCGTCAAAACCAAGCTACATTCGCGCAAGAACAAGAACGTCAACGTCTACGCCAACAAGAAGAAGAGCGAGCGCGTTTACACCAAGACGAACAAGATGCCGAGGCACAACGTCAAGAACTACAACGGCGAGAAGCTCAAGCACTTGAGGCGCAACGTGCACTCCACGACACAAGTCACACCGTTGCCGCACACAACCGCCATAGGCGCGAACAAGAAGAAGCACTTCTCGATGAAGTTCAAGAGAGGATTTCTCAATCACGAGTGCATCGTCAAGTTCCTCAAGCTCCTCCACAAGCTCAACAATCTCCTCCACAAGCTCAACAAGAACCACAAGTTCGCCAAGAGCAACTCAACAATGACAATCCTCCAAGACAAGAGCAACATGAGGTTGACAACCCTCCTCGCCAAGAGCAACATGAGATTTTCAATCCTCCACGACATGGGCGTCATCATCCCCAACCCCAACACAATGAAGAACAACTCTACGGCAAGCTCAAGTTCACCATGCCCAAGTTCACTCGAAGCAATGATTCCGAAGAGTACCTATCATGGGCATTGAAGGTCGACAAAATATTCCGTTTGCACAACTATGAGGAAGAGAAGAAGATCGCTATGGCATCCCTTGAGTTCCAAGATTACGTCCTCATTTGGTGGGAACAAGTCATTGAGCGTCGAGAGGCAAGAGGTGAACCACCCATCACCACATGGGATCAAATGAAGGATGTCATGAGAGCGTGCTTTGTGCTGACTTGCTACAACCGTGACTTCTTCAAGATACTCCAACTCCTCAAGCAAGGAACAAAGAGCGTTGATGTCGGATCTCGGGTTCCGGCAAAACCCTGAAGGTTCAAACTCTGGGGTGCGCGCGAAGTTCT